>APFE031421891.1:22685-54703 GCA_000404065.3 Pinus taeda | reverse complement strand
GTTTACAATTTTAATTTTAATGATTTATTTCATAAAAAAAATTAGTTTGCATTTTTCAATAAACTGTAGAATAAAATAATGAAAGTAAATAAATCTAATAAACTTTTTGAAAGGAAATATTTTCCCGAAATTTTTTGGAGGGAAATATTTTCGCGAAACTTTTTGGAGGGGAAATTTTGGGAGGGAAAATTTCATTCTTTAAGCTATATAATATCTTTAGGAGACTCTCCATTTGTATCATTCAACATATTCTATTTGAAAGGGATGGATTGTTCTGATAGTGAAGTTTCGATTTATACACCATCAACATCTTCATCGCGTAACAAATCTATTCATATTGATGAATATAGTGGGAATTCTTCCACTATGAATAGAAAGTAAATTCTTCCACTTAGTCTTGATTCTAAGGACTATGAGAGCAGCATTGATGAAAGAGGGGATGGAGAATATCAAATAAATAAAGAGTCACGGATTCCACTTAGTCCTAATTCTAAGGACTATGAAAGCAGCAGTGATGATGAACTTGATGACAAATTTCAAAAGAATGGATTGTCACGGTGTCCACTTAGTCCTAATTCTAAGGACTATGAGAGCAACAATGATGAAAAGCATGATGGTGAAGTTCAAAAGAATGGTGTGTCACGGTGTCCACTTAATCCTAATTCTAAGGACTATGAGAGTAGTAGTTTTGAAGAGCATGATGGCGAATTTCAAAAGAATGGAGTGTCACAGTGTCCACTCAGTCCTAATTCTAAAAACTATGAGAGCAACAGTGATGAAGAGCGTGATAACGAATTTCAAAAGAATGGAGTGTCAAAGTGTCCACTTAGTCCTAATTCTAAGGACTATGAGAGCAGTAGTGATGAAGAGCATAATGATGAATTTCAAAAGTATGGAGTGTCACGGTTTCTAGTTAGTCCTAATTCTAAGGACTATGAGAGGAGCAGTGATGAAGAGCGGGATGATGAATTTCAAAATATTGGAGTGTCACGGTGTCCACTTAGTACTAATTCTAAGGACTATGAGAGCAACAACCATGAAGAGCATGATGATGAATTTCAAAAGAATAGAGTGTCACAGTGTCCTCTTAGTCCTAATTCTAAGGACTATGAGAGCAGCAGTGATGAAGGACAGGATGCTGCACTTAGTCCTAATTCTAATGAGTATAAAGGTAGTAGTGACAAAGGATAGGATGTAGCATCTTCAATAAGTAAACAATCACGTTTTCGACGTAGTCCTAATTCTATGGACTATGAGAGTAGAACTGACAATGCACATGAGGAAGAATATCCATTAAACATCGAGTCAAATTTTATTTAGTCCAAATTCTAAGGAGTATGACAGAATCAGTGAAGAAGGGGAAGATGAAGAATATCCTCCAAGTCAATATTTGAAAAGCAGAGCTAATCATAGTGTGGATAACATTCCTCTTAATGATGATGAAAATCCTTATACAAATGATGATCCAATGATGGAGATGTTGCCAAGAAATATTGTATCAAGGAGTAGGACCAGACCTTTCATATCAATGCAAGATGTTCTAGCTATACAAGGGGTAGAGAAGAATATCTGACGAGAAGAAGTTCTATCAACACACTCATTTCAAGTGAATGTTGCCAAAAAGATTGCTTGAAACATATGGATTTAAAACTTGCATTAGAAAGCAGGAAGAGATATTTGTCAATGAATAAAAGCATGAAAAAATCATATTTAGTTGGGTGCATGCAATCTACATTGTCAGGTTATGTATCATATTAAGACTTTATTTATATGTAGAAAAGCTTTCAAAATGTTTCATTCGATTGGGAATTTTCGTCTCTCGAGAATTCAAGAAAATTTGGAAAGGATCCCACATTTTATTCAGAAATACATCATAAAAGACAATTTGGGCCATTATCAAACACTGCAATGCCATGGATAAAAGATTTCTTTTCAAAGCATGGAGAGTGTATGCCAAATAGAGAGACAATACATATTCCAGATAATTTTTCAAGACGAAAAATCCACAACTTATACAAAGAATATGCAGAAGGTGCTGAGGGACATGACCAGTTTATTACATATCAATATTTTGTGAAGATATGAAGAAAAAATTCAACAATGTCCGTATTCTAAGAAGACAAGGATGGGGATTTGCCGTACATGTGCTTCTCTTAAATAAAAAAGGGACAAATGTGAAGGGTCAGAAAGAAATAAGCATTCATAACTTTAACTTTTAAAAATGTATAGTCATCAACTATGAAAACATATTTCTTAATGAATTTATTTTATGTTGTGTAGATTCAATTGTCAAAGAACTTCAGGAGAATCACGAACAACAAAAAAACAAAAAGAAAAAGTTGTACAAACATCGAAGAAAACACATGTACCAAATTTGGGTTTGATAATTGATGGTATGGACCAGAAGAAAACACTTTTACCACATTTTGTTCGCACACCCAAAAATTTAAAGAAGGAAAATCTTATTCAGTATCACTTGGTCGGTTGTAAGGTCTTCAATGGGAAAATGTTGCCAAAGGTGAACTTCACAGCTCCAAATATTCATAATGATACAAACCTGACCATAACCATAATTCATGATGTGATTTCTCATTGGTCTGGTAATCTTCCTAAAGTTTTGTATCTACAATTGGACAACACTTGCCGTGAAAACAAAAATCAGGTTGTTTTTGGATATCTAAACATGCTTGTTGAATTGAGAATTTTTCAAAAGGTAAAGGTTGGTTTCCTTCTTTTTGGGCACACTAATGACCATATTGATAAGATGTTCAGTCGTTTTTCAGTCACATTGAGGAGGAAGGAAGCTGGCAGCTTGCCATCACTAATTGAATGTATTAAGAAATCATACATGCCAGAGCCTACTTTTGATGTGTCGGAAGAAACTATTGAAATGCCAAGGTTTATTATGGGATCATATGGCGAGGGGAAATGCATTGAACAAATTAATGACATTAGCTTCCAACATCAATCTCATATCAAAAAAATTAATGGGAAAACACTAATATGGGGCAAGAAGTTTTCAACTACTACAGAATGGGCACCATCATCAGGTTTGCAACTTTTGAAGTTCATTCTAGATCACCCAATATTTGCATCAAAAATATTGTTATTACAATCAGTTGGTGAAGTTCAAAATGCACGCAGACAGAATAGACATATAAATTATTCTGATTGCCTAGAAGAAATTAAAAAATGTATTAGATATACATATGAGTACTTTGACATTGCTGATTCAGTTTGGTGGAAGTCATTTTTCAATAATCAAAGTGATATCATTTCAACAACAACAAATGAAGATATACCTTTGAAAAATCCATTTATTTGGCCCCAAAATGTGTCGAATGAACATGAGGAAATAACCATTGTTGAATAGAAACAATCTCAAGGTATTATTAATTCTTCACAGGCAGAGGAAAGATAGATGTATATTTGTTCCAGAAGATCTCGTGCACAACGTGAATCCATGGAAGACCTTTACAGGGGTTTAGTATAGGATATTAAGGAGGGTTGCATGATCGTAGTGCTAGCAGATGGAGATCTAAATGGCTATCCATTTTGGGTTGCTAAAGTTATAAAGGTCTTTACAGAAAATGAGGATGTTACAAGTGTTGAAGTACATTGGTATGCCACAAATACACACCCATTCAATGGTGTGTATAAGCCAGAGATGGTAGTTGACAAAAAAAATGGTGGAAAAAGAAAAAGAAAGAGTACAAATATAAATCGCCGCCGCACAAACATATTACAATTGGAGGATGTTGACATACTTGTTTATGACTTCAATTTAACAAAGAGAGGAACTCTTCGCTTCAAGACGATAGAGATTCTGAAAAGGTTGTTACCAGAAGGAATAGTGTTGACAAGGGAGTCTGCTGAAACCAGTCGTAGATCTATAAGACTTTTGAAACCTAGAATGTTGGGGATGCATGTGGACTCAGATGGGGCACTAGTTGATGAAAGAGAAGAATATGGAACATCTTCATCAGCATCCAGTCACTCATCTGAAGATGTGAATTGTGATGGTGTGCAAGAAAATATGAGTGATTTTGAATAATTTTTTAAGACAGATTATATAAATGATGTATGCATCATATCTTCAAATAAAATTAATGTTTTCCATATGTTGTTAAATGAGAAGTTATGAAGCATTTTTATGTTGTTGGATTATGTCTTAAGTATGATAAATTTTATTGTTTAAAATATCTACAATGCAATATTAAATTAGAGATATAATGTATGTTTTATTCAATATACAAATAATGACTTTTCAATTCATTTAGTGATGTAATTTGTTCATAATGTCATGGTTTTTTAATTTATAGTTGAAAAATTTTCAATTTCTTTTGTATCTAACATGTTATGGTTGAGAACATGTTGAATTTATACTTAGGAAAGAAAAATGATATTCTACCAAGAACATTAATGTGTTTTTTTTCCTCATAAACAACTTTGTTTGGCACATAAAAATTTGGTTTTACTAGCATTTTTTAAAAAGTTTGAAAATTGACCCTAAAAAAAAATAAATCATTGTTCTAGTATCATCACTTTCATTTTGAAGCTATATTTTGCACGAAATTTTTGTATTAAATTTCATAGTCACTTCCATTTTTAAAACATGTTCAAAATTTACCTCTAAAAAATAAAATCATCGTTCTAGTATACACTCTTTTCATTTTTAGCACTGTTTTTGATGTTTTTTCGGGGTTTTTTGGCCAGAGTTCCTGTTTTGAGTTTATAGTTCCCGTTTCAAAGTTTACATTGTTACTCCCTCTCAACAAGAAAGGGATTATCTGCCACCCCGATCCTGTCTCTATGGAACTCAAATTTACACTTTGACAATGCCTTTGACAAAATGTCAGCATCTTGCTTCTCTATCGAAATATACTGCAGCAACATGATCCTCTTGATTTGTGAAAATCCACGAGCAATAAATATTGCCTTTTTCTTCTCCACACTTGCATCAACAACTTGCTTTACCTTGTAAAGCAATCGGGAACTCACAACTGACTTGTTCTTCGGTCTTGGAACCACATCCCAAACATTGTTATGAACTATGGAGTCATATTCCTCCACCATAACATCAACCCAAATTGGTTGCTGCACCGCTTCCTCAAAGGAAGATGGCTTGGTCTCAACACATTCCCTAGCAAGGGCCATGTATCCAGTGTACCTCTCAGGTGACCTCCTCTATTTGTGCTGAGAAGGTGGTGCTCCCACATTCTCTCTTGCATCCTCCAACAATCTGTCAACTTCTCTTGTGCGCTTCCATCCATCTCTAGAAGACTCTTCTTGAGTGGATGTCTCCACTCCTCGAACCTTTGCATGCAACTGATTTACATCAGTCTGAGGCTCCTTCTCCTTAGGAACCAACAATTCCTCCACAACTTCTAGTTGGAGCTCCCTCTCAAGGGAAACTCGCATGACTTTCTTCTCATCAAACTTGAGATCTCTACGTACCACTGTCCTTTGACTGGTAGGCAAGTACACCTGGTAGTTGTGAGGTGTGTTAGTGTACCCCACAAGTATCCCCAACTCTATTTTCAGCTCAAGCTTCTTCCGTGCATCATTTGTCACATGGCAATATGCCGATGAGCCAAAGATCCTGAAGTGACCCACATCTGGTCTCTTACTAGAGAAATCTTCCTATGGTGTCTTTATCCCAAGTATGCGATGTGGGCTTCTATTATGAAAATAGATTGTTGTGTTGCAGCCTTAACCCAAAAGTGAAGTGGTAGGCCTTGGTCATACATCATTGCCCGTGCTACCCCTACAATAGTTTCGTTCTTCCTCTCGACCACTCCATTCTGCTGTGCGTTATGAGGTGTTGTCAACTCTCGTTTAATTCCTTCCACTGCACAGAAGTCCTTAAACTCTTGAGAGACATATTATCCACCGTTTTTGCTTCTGAAGGCCTTTATCTTCTTCCCTGACTCTTTCTTGACCAAAGCTTTGAACTCACAAAACTTTGTGAAAGTTTGGTCCTTCTTCTGCATGAAACAAATCCAACATTTACGAGAATAGTCATCAATGAAAATCACATAATACCTTTTCTTCACTGTGGATGCTGTCGAGAATGGTCCACATACATTAGTATGAACTCGCTCTAAGATTGCCTCTGCTCGACTGTCTTGATCATGAAAGGAAGGCTTGGTGTACTTTCCCAAGGTACAACCTTTTCATGTGTCAACTTGCTCAAGTTTACCTTTGGGAAGTCCTGTAGATATCTGTTGCATTATCTTCAAAGCCCCATGATGCAAACGACCTAACCACCTATCCCACAACTCACTAATGCCTTGGCTTTGCACCAATTCTGCTTTCGTACTCAATGTTGCACAATCATCTACCTCTAGTTTATAAAGATTCTTCACCTGAATTCCTATCCTCTTGGTCTGACCCGTGGCTATGTGTCTTAGGAATGCCTTTCCTTTTTATTGAAGACAACATCGTAGCCTTTGTCCTCCAACATCGTGCCTGATACCAAGTTCTTCCTCAGTACAAGCACATACATCACATCTGTCAAGGTGATAGGAGGTCCATGCTTCCTCTAAAAAGCAACCGTGCCCACTCCTGAAACACTATACTTTCCGTTGTCACCCATCTCTATGCACATATTGAGGTCTTTCTCCTCCAAGGCATTGAATAAACGTTTATCACTAGTCATGTGGAATGAGGCTCCATTGTCAAGATACCAGACACAACCCATCGTCGATGACACCATGCATGCGATGGGGATAAAGTCCATTCTGAACTGAGAGGCTAATGCCTCACGTTCCGATCCTTCCGAGGATCCCTTCATGGACTTCTTCGATGGGAAATTAGTCACATAATGTCCCATCTTGTGAAAATTAAAGCATCTTACTTTAGACATGTCACCCTTCTTCCCTCCATGAGAAGAATTCGATTTGAAATGGAAAGCCTTCCCCTTCCCTTTCCTTGCCTTACTTTCTAAGGCCGGATTTTTTTCATCATCATTATTGTTTGAAGATCCATCTCGTGTGCTCCTCCTGATCTCCTCCTGCATAAGATCTGAGCACAGTCGCTCCCAATCCAACAGTTTTTCCTTTCCAGTCACAAAGTCCTCGTAGTTATTCCAACTCTTTGGAAGGCCAAGGAGAGTGAGGCTCACCATATCATCATCGACAATAGTCATTCCCAAATTGCCAAGCTCATCTTTGTAGGTGGTGAGCTTGTTCAGATATGTGGAAGTAGTATCGCCCTTCTCCATCTTGATTTTTTGAAGCTTATCCTTAAGCGCCAATTTCATTTGGTCGCTACTGTTCTGGTAGAGGTCCTTTAATGTCTTCCACATTGAAAATGGAGTATCCTTCACATGGAGACTCGAGACAATATGGTCTCAAACTCCCTCAAGGATAATCTGTCTCACCTTCTCCACACACTTCTTCCACTCAGCCAAATCTTGTGCATTAGTTGAAGCTGGCTTTGGGATTTCTTGATCAATGAATTCCATCAAGCCATTGTCTTCTAATACAAACTCCATTCTATCTTTCCATGCTATGTAATTCGAGCTACGTTCCAAGGCATATTTGAGTCTCAAGCCATAGAACTCCATTGGCCAACCTTGAAGTATGATATGAATTCGATTTGCACCTGCAACCCTGAACTTCAAACTTCGAATTCTCTTCTTAGTATATTGCTCACAACTCTGATACCATGTAGAAAATCTGTATGTAGGTTAACCCGATAATGCAATATAAATCAAAGTAGAATAATATAGCCTACTTCTACTATCAAAGTTTGCGGAAGCTTAAAGAATGAGTTGAACACATATAACTAGAAGAAGAAGAATCAATGCATAATACACATGAAAATACTTTGGGGAAAACCTCAACTAAAAACTCCACTATTTGTATTATCATACAAGGTGGAAATACATAGGAATTATACAAAGCCTTAGCTCTCACAGCTAGCCAGCCCTCAGTACAATCCTCACAGATGCTCACAGGCAATCTTGGCTTCTCTCAAGCCTTTCTCTCTGCCCTCCAAGCTCCTATTTCCTTACGCTGTTTCTCTTGGATGATTCTCCTTTATCAAGTGGAAAACCAATCTCACACATTGCTCAAACACACTATCAGAACTGTGCAATCCTCACAAAATAATTCCTTCTACATGCATGAGTTTTCTTTATAAGAAAACACATGCAACTGATAGTACACTGTCCTTGCCATTTAACTCAATTGGGTCTCTCTCAGAATAGGCATGCATGAGATTTTGATGAGGGAATCTTTAGTTAACTGGAGTACACTAGTTGAGTGCATGCATGCATCAACTGACTGTTAACTCTCTATTAGTTCCTCAAACAGTTTGGAACTAATTTAACTGGACTTAACTCAGTAAACTGAGTTAACTAATTACAACTCAAATATAACTCAATCTTATCTCCTTAATTTAAGGGATAACTCTTGCATGACTTCAGAAAGACTTCTAACTTGAACTTCTTCAACTAAGTAATCCAAAATGAATTAATTAATTATTTCCAAATAGTTGTTAAGACTAAATTCGATTTTAATTCACAATTTAATTCAAAGACAAATTAAATTGAAATATTCTTGTTACCACATTTCAACATAAACAACTTAAACTTATAATTCTTAAAAATTTCTACCAAATTTTGAACAAAATTAACAAACAAAAAAACCATTTCATCTCTTAATTAGACCACACATTATAAAAATATCAAACAAATACTTAAAATGATAATAAATCACCTTATAATCTCCCCTATTTATTTATCCTTCTTAAATTATATTTCACTTTAATATTAAAAATATAACCTAATTTATGAAGAACTCCCTTGAATATCCAATGGTATGCCTTAATATTTTTTATTTAGTAATAATTCAACATATTCTAGCCTTTAACTTTAAATGTTCATTATTTTGAGATTTCCATTCACTAATTTAAAAATATATAGTAATTTAACTACAATTTCATTTTTTTTTATTATATATATGTTCTTTATAAGAATTATAATTTAATATTTCCTGATTGGAAGGAGATTTCATATGTACGATTTACATAAATTTAATTGCTCAAAGCTTACTTTGCACACTAATGCATACATATCTATATCATTCCCTTATTTTAATTTATTGCAATATTGTTTTCTTTCCAAAATTATTTTGGGAGTAAATTTTGTTAATTTTTATATTGTAGTTTTATATTTTTTTTATCAAATTTTTTATTTTAATTTATTAAGATATTATTTTATTTTAAGAATATTTTAGAAAAAACCAGGTATTTTTTGATATATACATTGATAAGGTAGATAGGAATTTAAAAGGTGTAGGTTGTGTTGCCTCATGCTTATTGATATAGTGATAGCTTTTCTTCTTTATGTTAATAATTTTTTTGGCAAGAAGCCCTCATGAATTTGGCAAGCAACTAAGATTCTATCAAGATTTCTATTTTAAGATGGGTATAATGTTAATATTGACAAAATTAAAGTCATGATAATTAAATGCAAAAAGATCACCTATGATACATTCATATATGAAAAGATTTGCTTGGAGGAAGTGTCCTTATACAAATATCTAGGAACCAACATCCATCATAAGCTCAAATGGAAATATAGCATTGACAAAAGATTAAATAAAGGTTGTAAACATATTATGAGATTGAAAATGATTGTAAGTTGGTAGATCTTTCGAAATGGGATCAAAATAAGCTCCTCTTTGAGACTCTCATCATTCTTGTTATTTTATATGGGTGTCGGGTTTGGGGTTGCACTATACCCACAGAGTTGTGGAGGAAGATTGAACAAATAAAAAAACAATTTATAACTGACAACCTCAAAATTGAAAGAAATACTCCCTACCCTGTCCTCCTTATTGAAGCAATCATTTCCCCCACTAAAAGCATAGCTATGACTAGGTTCTTATGCATAAGAAGAAGTTATACACATGAAAGCCGAGAGGCTTCTTAAAATCACTTCTAACTCTAGCCAAACCCCCCACCTTTGACTCAAGTGAGGATAACATAAGGATGTCTAGGCTTGGCTGGACCATTAGGGGGACAAAGGAGGAGATCATCTTGTAGAATAAGGATAATATTAAAATATTATTATTTCCAAATTTAAAGAGAAATTATGGGGTGATAAAGAGTTAGAGGGAAAATGGAAACTACAATATTGTAAGGAGGTGATCAACCCCAATATCGAAAAACAAAAATATATTTTTTTCGTCTTCATTATTGTTACGAAGGAAATGAACATTGCTAAGATAAGAATGAATTCTCATGAACTTCATAGTGAAACTCATTGTTGGTCAATTCCCAAAACACCATGGGATGAAAGAGTCTATCACTTGGGCAATTCTAAGAGAGTTGAAGATGAGAAGCACTTTCTTTTAGATTGTCCATCTTAAGATCATATTCGATCTAATTTTGAAGGTATTTGTCACACTATCAACTTTCTTGAATTTTAAAGTAATAAAAAAGATGGTGATATGGGGACTCACTTCTTTTTGTGCATAAAAAGAAAATATTAAAGAATTTTTATTGATTTCTTGCCTTCTTAATGTCTCATAGACCATATAGTTCTTAGTGAATATTAATCATCATCATCACGATTATCAAATTTGTTGACATTGATTACTCCAACTTAATAAAATCATTGAATAAATTATATAATAATAATAATAAATAATTGGAAAAATCAACCTTACAATTTAATAAAAAAATAGTATAATTAATCACCTAAATTAACTTACAAAATTAATAATATATTATATATATTTAAATTATAAATAAAAATTGTTATCAATGGCTTTTTAATCGAAATAAAATTTGTACTCATTTAATTTTTTAAGGAAAGCAATATATCGATGAATTGATTCCTTTAACATTCAACAAGATGATAACTTTATGGTTTCCAAGGCTTAACACTAATTTTCAAAACTTACTAGCCTAGTTTGTTAGATATCCCGAAAATATAATCCAAATTATCTTACATGAATATATTCTCCCAAATTAATTGCATAAAAACATACAAAAACAATACATGGTTATATTGGATTGGAGACTAGACCTCTTGTCACCATTGGTTGGGTTGTTGATGGACATTTCTTCTTCTTTGTTATTACCATAAATTATTTTACATTGGTTGGAGTCCTTCCTATTCATACATTTTCTAAATTGTCTTGATTTGATGGTTCTTCTTTTCCTTTTTCTCATGCCTCAACTTTTTCAACTTGATCTACCCAACTTGTTGATGGTTGTGGACTTAATTGAGTATGTGTTCCCTTCCTCGAATGTAGATGTTAGTGTCAGAATCTTCATCCCTCCATCAGTGATCAAAATACTCTTGTTGCATTGCATTTTAGGTGTCTCATCCAATCATCTACATTCCATTAGGATCATGGATCATCTGATGGTAGTGGAAATTTATAAATTTTTCCCTCATGATCTTTACCTGCTGGCCCATTTTTAGGTCATTTACAATCATTTTTGTCTTTACATATGCAAAAGGTCATTTTTAGGTTTTAGGTCTCATTAGGTCTAGGGTTTGTCCATAAGGTCTTGTAAACTCTCAATAATGGTCAGCAAGTGCACGAGGAAGTCAAATAAAGTCTCAGCAACAATAATTTCAATAATCACATGCTTAGTGATTGATTTTTCCTCAAAACCTTATTTTGAGGAAAAATAGAGTTTTTTATGTTTCATGTACTAAATTTCATGTAATTTCATTTTCTCTATATGTAATAATTTCAGAGGCAGCCTTGGTCACCTTGCCAAGCCTCTGCAACTCCAGTTCCTTCAAAAGAAACAAAATTTCAAAGCATTTAGTCCATCAAAGGCAAAAAGTAAAGAAAACTGCCCAAAACAGAGTTTCAAAAAGCAAGTGAAAATCAAACATTAGGAAAGTGGGTTTTCTTGAGTCAAACATAAAATCCATTGCTATTTAAAGTGTATTCATATCAAAGAGGTTCATTTGCATGCCAAAAATGAAGGAGAGCAAGTGAAATTTGCGTTTTCAAAGCCAAGGGAGCGATTTTGTAGTCAAAGGGTGAAAACTTGCAGGCACGACGCACCTGGGTCAAGGCGCGGTGCACACAGAGCACAATCCACATTGAAAGTTTGTATTGGCGCGACACACTGAACCAGTGCGATGCACCTATGAGGTGGCGCAACGCACTAGTCAACAGTGCCCGAAATTCATCCAAACGCCTCTTCCAAACTTCCAAATTTCTAGTTCCTCATTGCACAAGTAGGTTGACATTCCCATATGGCCAATCCATGAGTTTGCTTCAGTCTTCTTGGTGATTCAATAGGGAAATATTGAAACCCTAGTTACTTGAACAGTTTGTTTAAAAACACTGCCTAGGGTTTAAAAATGCTATATTTGCTGCTAAATCCTACCCCTATCATTTTCACTCCCTTACTCCCTCACTTCATTTTCTCCCTCCCTTGTCACTCATATTTACCGATTCCCTATCCCCATATCCCTAAACTACTAACCCTAATCCCTACATTCACTTATCCCTAACCCTAAACAAATAATCCCAAACCCTAAATATTATTCCCTAAACCCTTTCATTCCCCAAAAACCCTACAAACAACATCCCCAACCTCTCATACGCAGTCCCTCCACGGTCCTTCTTTAATTCTTATCTTTTAGCAGCAAATTCCCATTGACACTATAAAATATGTTCATACTCATCTAGTAAAATCAAGCATTGGCGAACATGGAATTAGATTCTTCTTATGATAGAAATGAGGAAATAGTCAGTGACTCTTCTAGAGAAATTCATGCACTGAGGAGACCTCACAAGAGTGGAAAACATAATCGGGAGGAGCCTACTTCACTTGTTGAGCTATTGGCTTGTCCTCTTGCTGTCACATGCTTCCAACATAAATCTTGTTACCAATTTTGTGAGATGGTGGAAAGAGTCAAATACCATCATGAGCTTGCCAGACTATTTGTGCTCCATCTTCACAATGGCCAAGTCAATTTGGCAGGTGTGACATTCACCTTGACACCTGAGACTATAGCTCAAGCAACTGGTATCCCAAATGTAGGTGAGCAGTGGAATAAGGGGCAGCTGGTAGACAAGGAACATTATGAGCCTCATATCAAGGTTGGTTTTCAGAGGCAGATTAGTAGAGTTTTCCCTTTCAGGTACCTTCAGGACACATATGCTCCGGTAATGATGCTCATAACTAAATATTTCAGCTGTGAGGGCATCTTTTCTCGCCTGTATGCCTACCACATCAGATTGTTGATGCACTTCACTAGGGTGAGAATGATGAACCTCCCCTATTTTATTTGCCAAAATATTGAGAAGATGACCACCTTGGTTCAAAGGAAGCCTCTTCATCAGCAGTATAACAACATCTATCACTTTGCACTAATCAAAATTGTGGTTTTGCATTGGCTTAGTCTATTGAATGTTTCATGGGAAGATTTCATTTCACATGAGGTATTTACAAGTCCACAAGTGTCCGCATAAGTTTTTCATGAGGCAGGAGAGCCTTCACATCAGCAAGAGGTGCATGAGACACAAACCACCAGTGCGCCAGTGTTCGTTACATACCAAAAGGGCACAAGGAGATTGTTTGTAGCAGCAAAACGAGTACTATCTCCACTTGGGGTGGAAGGGGTCTCGTTTCCTTCAACAACAAAGCAAGTACAAGACAAGGGGAAGCAACCATTACATGTTGAAGGGCCTTCAGAAGGTCAAGAGAGAGATTTCATTCTCATTCAGGATGATGACACTGATTTGGGCTCCCAAAGCTCAAAGCTCAAGGAGATCATTCAGGAACAACAAGCTGACATTCATGACTTGTCTCTCAACCTGGAAAGAGCCAAGTGGATAATAAACTATTTGGAGCAAATTAATAAATAGTTAGAGGATCAGAAAACCATCATGGAGCTCCAGAACATAAGAGAAAACTGGCAAGCTGCCAAGAGGAGGAAAGTCAAGTTGACACCACTTGAACAAAAAATTAAAGCTCATCATGAATCTTGGCTTGAGAGGGTAAACATGCACTTGGAAAAGATGCTAGAGAAGGCCAATAAAGAGAAAAAGATGCTGAGACACATGGCCTACCACTACTTGGCGAGAAACAAGGTGTGCAAAGCGAGAATCAAGATTTCGAAGGCCAAGTTGAAGAAAGCATTGAGGAAGAGAAAGGAGCAAGATAGACTCTAGATCTTGTTTGACGCTTCATTAGCTCAACACAACACTTGATGAAGGACACTAAAGCCAAATTTCAAGAAATTTGGGAAACTTTTTGCAAATTTTGATTTTTTGGCCTAAAAAACAGGTTTTTTTGCCTGGTGCGTTGCGCCACCTGGCGCGTGCTTTTTCTAGGGACTTCCTCTTGAGGAAAACTCAGGATTTTTGGATTCCTCATGGAAAAATATGAATTCCCTCACATGGACAAGAAATTTTGACAAGTTTTGAGCTTCCAAAAGGGTCAAAAACACTTCAAAAATGACATTTCTGCCCCTTTTTTGCCGCACAAGAAGCAGTGTTGGGAGAACTCATTTTTGGAGGGACAAATGGAGACCAAAACTAGAAATTCCACTTGTTCTGGATAGTAGACAGGTAGACCTTTCCAAAAATCCCACTTGGAGTAAAGTGGGTGTATGGGAAGGCCTCCAAAATCAGCTCCAAAGTAGATTGGCGCACATAGACAAGAGCGCGGCGCACATGATGAAATTTTTCCATTTTGACCAAAAAACTCTGTTTTTTCGCCTAGTTTCTTCCCAGTTTGACTTTTCTCTTTCTAGTAGTAAAAATCATGTTGTAATTTTATGTCACTTGATGGATTTTTATGTAAATATGTTAAATTTTCACTCATAGAGGTAGATTCATCATGAAAGGGTAGTTTGCAACTGAATGAATCCGTTTCCTAGTTTTTAGAGGCAAGTTGTTCCACTGCCTACTTTTTAGTTCTTAGTTTAGATCTTGTTGAAACAACTCCTAAACTTATGAAATCGACCCCTAAAGGCTAGGATGAGTTTTTTGTTGCCTATATCTAGTAGTTTCTCAGTCATTGGCAAAGGTTGGACTTTTGTGAAAGCTTTGAGCAGCATTGTACATTCATCTCTGTAGTTTGGTAAAGGAATAGACAAGGGTTTGCAACACTTTGTGGGATTCTTGTGGCAACTTGGTTTGGTATTGTTTTTCCTTCTGTAATTACAAGTTTAAATGTGTTTATATATGCCATCATTTCTCTCTATTCATCTTAACTAAATGAAACAAGGATAATGGTAGAATTCATTGATATTGCAATGCTCTACCTAGGGTTTGTTTAGTTATTTATGTTTTCAGATGTTTGAAGAGGATCCCTGAGAATTTCATGCCCTCTTCAACTCCTCACCAGTCTAAAATCTCTCCATCTCACTCAATTTGAAGTACTAAGCCATTTTCCTACCTCGCCCCATAGAGATCTCTGCAAAACTGAGTCCATTCCCCGGACCCAAATCTGCGTTTCACATTTGAGCTAGCAAAACATCATCAAATTCAATCAAAATCCTCTAAGCACATACCTAGCCTAAAATTAGTCTTTACATCAGTCATCTCAAAGCCTCTTTTTCTATATTTCCCTGAGATTGACAAGGAGAGAGCCCTCTCCCGACCTGGTAGGGCTCGCTACGAGGTTAAGCGTGGTTTGATGTTACCCTAGATTCTACCTTTCTTAGCCTAAGGTAGATTTAGGCCCCAATAGTAGAGAGACAAGTATTTTTTTTTGGGTGTTCAGATATCATTTATGCTACATTAATTAAGATATTTTTTATGTTTGCTGATCTATATCACAAGGAGTAGAAAAATCCTCTTTCATTGATCCTATGGTACCACATCTTGAACTTTAGATGCTTTCTTGACAACATATATGAGAATAGCCATTTCCTTCGCCAAATCTTGTGATTCCTATCTTGCTAATTAGAAGGAAAATTCAATTTAGCTAGCTCAATTTGGATAAAGTATATGGCATTAGAAAAAAGGATGGAGTCCAAGGTTTCAAGCATAATCTAGGTTTCTCCCAAAGCTATGGACTTGATTTTGATATGAAATCTCTATCTTTAACTTATGTTGCTCGAAGTCTAAAATTTAGTTATATATATTGACAAGATGTGGCCCAAGACCATTCAAATGGAAAAGATCCACCTTAGTTACATTATCTTTAAGAAGCCAAAAAGAAAAATATTTGGAAACCCTAAACTAATAAATGAGAAGCAGAATGAGGATCATTCTACATGACATCTCTAAAAGATTCATTGTCTCGTCCAAGATACTATTAGAAGGAAGATGGTTAGCTCTTAAACCAAAATCCAAGTTGACATTTTATGGTGACCCCATATTTCCAAACACATGAATTTTAGAGTCACCAAGGGAGGAAGACACATCCAATGCTTAAGGAAACTCTACCAAAGTGTGTAAAAAGCTAGAAGGATGAGAAACAAGAAATGAATCAACCACTTGGCAAGAGGATTCGTGTAAGGTGTAACACCCTCCTCTCACATCTACCCAAGTAACCAACCAACCGGGGTAAACATGTGCTGAGAAGTTACTGTGATATGATTCAACTGCCTATGTGTCAGTTTAGGGAGTGGAATCGACAGAAACACACCATACAGACCTTCCACATCATCAATATAACTCCTAGGAGCCATCCCAACTACTTAGGTAACCAACCCTTGGGTCCCACAAAGTTTTTAGACCATTAAACCCCTAAAGACTCCATTGATATGGACAAGAATATGTCCAGGAGAGTCCAGACGCTCCCACATCATGGGTATGCATGTGTCTGGTGACTTTTCTCCTCAAACATGTGCCTATGACTCTGGGATTTGTGCCACTTTTTCAAGCCCAGAGCCCAAGTCACTGCCCAAAACTCAATGACAGGTTCATAAATGAATTATCACCATGGAACAATGATACATTTGTAAAAAAATTGACAAGGTCTAAACTAGACCGTTACTAGCCATGATAGGAATTTCATCAAACATTTCACAAACATTAAAGCTACAGGTCTTAACAACAGAACTGAGCATATGAGTCTCATGCTTATCTAGGAATTTCTAAGAAGCATTGATGCCTCAACACATTAGTTGTAATTTCACCTATTAGGCCATAGATACATTATTCATTCATTTACAAGTAAAAACATGATGAGAGACATACATAGTCACTGTCATAACACAAGCTCATAACCAATATAATAACAACAAAAATACCAAGGAAAAAATAACCATATAATGCACATATAAACCAATACAATACACATGAAATAACAAGGAGAAATAACCTCATATTAATGATGCAAAGGCCAACCAGGTTCGAGACTTCCATGAACCACCCGACCATAGACATGGCTAAGCCAAATATCTCTTCAACCGGCCACCCACATGCCATATTCCAAGAATGAATGTGGGACCGCATAAAACACATCATTCAAAACCATCCAAGGCTTCCAGAGGCCAAACCACCTCAACCCATCAAACAGTGGTTCCACCTCATGGTGGGACATCACAAACTGTCACCAGATTGGTCTCAACCCAAGCCTTCCAGTGCTCCAAATCGTTTGTTCCAACCAAGGGTCCAGTACTAGTAACTCAACCCACAGATGTCTCCGAGCTATAGAGCATTTATCCAACCAAGGCTCTAGGACTAGTAAATCAAACCACCAAGGGCTATAGAGTGTTTGTCCAACCAAGGCTCTAGGACTTGTAACTTAACCCCAGCTGTTACAGGGCTCTAAAGTGTTTGTCCAACCAAGGCTCCAAGAACTAGTAACTCATCCCAAGCTAAAGGAAACATGAGAACCAACCAGAAAAAAAGAAATTAACCCACAAAACTATGGCTATCTAGGAAATGGAAAGGCTAGGAAAATTCACTATCAATCCAAGTAGTCCTCCATGCCAACGACAGATCATGACCAAAAACCACATGCATATTCCATGCATTCCAAAACTAGCGAGGAAAACATACATGCAACTTGGTACCTGCAAGAAAAACCCAATGTAGTTGCTAATCATGATGTCCTCTTGCACTTTCTTGCTCTTCCTTTTCCTTATTGCTCCAAAATTCCAAGTATGCAACACTCCTCTAAGAGTGATCCAAGAAAACTCTAAGTGGCCAAGAGTATGAGAGAGAGAATAGATAGAGATCTCCAAAACTAGACTGAAAAAAGTTTGTGAACTGATACTCAGAAACCTTATTATTAATACGACCTCTATTTTCTTCATTTTCCATTATTTTCCTTCATTTTCCTCCTCACATGGAACATGTGTTCTTTCACCTCCATTTTCTCCTAATTTCCATTATTTTCATAAATAAATATGCCAAAATGCCATTTTTCATTTCCAAAGCGTTAGCCATTGCCTTTTCCAATTTACTTAGCGATTACTCAATCACTATTGATCCCCATCACTATGCTTTTGCTCGATATTCAACATGGAATACATGTCCCATGACCATACTTATTATTTTTCCTTTATTAATTTTATTACATGGAATTTTCATTAGGGTTGTTACAGAACCCTCCCTCTTGGGGGAACACCATCCTCAGTGTTCAACAACACCTACAACCAATAGGTTGATGTAAGCAAAATATATTGCCCATGGAGCTTTATAACTTAGCTCGTTGCAGTATTTACACTGATGATCCCGCAGAGAAGAAAACCAACATGACGACATAACAAGTATAAAATCATAATGAGATGACACCCATACTACTTATTGGATCTTTATAACTTAACTCATGGAGGTATTTACATCCATATACATATGTACATATACTAAACATCACCAAAACATGTACCAAAAACATATACCAAAGACATGTACCAAAACATCCACTTAACTAGTGAATAAGGAAGGATACATAGCCCACATCTGATTTGCCATCTCCCATGTAGCTTCATTGGGTCCAAAGTATTTCCATTACACTTTAACTTGCTTGATTTCTCGGTTTTGGAGCATGAACACATTTCTCTATAATATACACTGAGGTTTCAGTTGGGATTCTCCATCTGGCTCCACCTGAAATACAGACTATTCAATCACATGATCAACATCTTTAACATACTTCTTAAGCAATGACACATGGAAAATGTCATGTACTTTCATTGTCAGAGGCAATGCAATTTGATAGGCTACTGGCCCAATCCTCTCAATAATATGGAAAGGTCCACAAAACTAGGGTGCTAGCTTGGCACATTATCCAATCTACAAGGAGATCTTCTTCAGTTTTATGCATAAGTACACCTATTTCCAAACCCGAAACTCCTTGAACAACCTATTCCAATTTGCATAGCTCTTCAGCCTATCCTTAGCTGCTTTCAAATTCTTGTTGATTACATGCATTTCCTGCTCCATGTCTACCAACATGTTCGGTCCAATCAACACCTTGTAACTAGATCACTCCAACTAATAGGAGTATTACAACTCCAACCATACAATGCCTCAAATGAAGTCATCCCCAGTGACTCCTGGTACCAATTTTTGTAAGCGAACTCTACCAATGGAAGGTACTCTTCCCACTTCCATTGTTGATGTATCAGATGCATCCTCAACATGTCCTCCGATGTCTTGTTGAACCTCTCTGTCTTTCCATCTGTCTGTTGATGATAAGTTGTACTAAAGGCCAACTTCGTGCCCAAACCTGCAAATAAATACTTCCGAAACTTGGAAGTGAACTTTGCATCCCTATCTAACACGATCTTCTTCGGAACTCCATGCAATCTGACCATGTCCCTAATGAAGATCTGTGCTACATCACTCGCTGAGATTGTATATTTCATCAAAATGAAGTGCATTACCTTTGTCAACTTGTCCATCACTACCATGATGGAATCATGTTATCTCACTATCCTCAGAAAACCTGTGATAAAGTCCATGAAAATGACCTTCCATTTCCATTCTATAATGAGAATCGCCTATAGTAGGGCACCTAAATGCTTACACTCTACCTTCACCTGCTGAAAATCCAAGCACCTAGCCACAAAATACTACGTCTCTCTTCAAATTCAGCCAATAATAGAATTTCTTCGCTATTGTCAGCGTCTTGTGATAACTTGGGTGATCTGAATATGGTTTCTCATGAAACTCCCGCAAGCTCATCTTCTTGAGCTCACTGCTATTTGGAGCATATATCATGTTCCTAAACCTAACCAATCTATCTATCGTGAGATGATAATCCACATCCTGTGCACCTACATCTATACTTGTACTTGTACCACTACTTGTACCTATACCTGTACCACTACATGTACCTATACCTATACCACAAACTGTACCTATACTTGTACCACTACCTATACATGTACCTATATTTTGCTGCAACCTGTGCATAATCTCCATATACCTATCATCCTGCTGACCTCCTTGCAAGATCCTATCCTATAAATCTATCCCATAGGAGCTCATAGCTACTATGTGATTTACCTGTATCCGCCTGCTAAGAGAATTTCCCACCTTGTTCTCTTTACCTTTGATATACCTAATCTCAAAATCGAATTCATTGATCGTGGCCAACCATCGAGCCTGCACGCCATTCAAATTTAGTTGGTCAAATAAATACTACAACCCACTGTGATCACTCATCAATACAAACCTTCTGCCAAGAAGATAGTGACTCCACATCTTCAATGCATGTATGATCACTTCCAACTTAAGATCATGTGTCGGGTAGTTCTTCTCATGCTCATTCAGCTTATGCGACTCATAGCATACCACCTATCCATCCTGCATAAGGACTCCGCTAAGCCCTCTCTTGTAAGTATCGGTACATACTACAAACTCTTTGTCCAGATCTGCAATCTTTAACATTGGTGCATGTGTCAACAACTGCTTAAGCTGATCAAAACTGGTTGCACACTCCTTTGTTCTTTCAAACTTCTTACCTTCCCTCTGCAATGATGTGATAGGATAAGCAATCTGTGATAATTTCTTGATGAACCCCCTATAATAACCTTCTAACCCCATGAAATATCTCACCTCATCCACATTCCTGGGAATTGCCAACTCCATGATAGCTCTTACCTTTTCTGGGTCCACTGTTATGCCATCCTTGGAAACCACATGTCCCAAGAAGTGTACCTTAGTTTGAAAGAAATTGCACTTCCTTAGCTTAGCATACAACTGATTCTCTCTCAATAATCTCAACGCTGCTATTAAATGCTCGACATGATCTTCTTCATCTTTTGAATATACCAATATATCATCAATGAACACAATAACAAACTTGTCCAAATACGAACACATCACACTATTCATCAAGCACATAAAGGTAGCTGGAGCATTAGCTAAACAAAATGTAACTACAAAGAACTCATAATTCCCATACCCCATCCAAAATGTTGTCTTGTAGATTTCCTCTTATTTAATGCATACCTGCTGATATACATATCCCAGTTCAATCTTTGAGAACATTGTTTCTCCCTTCAACAGATCGAACAAGTAATCAATCCTCGGTAACAGATACCTGTTCTTGGTGGTCACTTTGTTTAACTGCATGTATTCAATGCATAGCTTGATAGTACCATCATTCTTCTTCACAAACAATACCAGTGCACCCCATGGTGATACACTTGGACTAATGTACCCCTTGTCAAGCATTTCCTTCAACTACAGCTTCAACTCTACGAACTCAGGTGTAATTATGCTATAAGGTGCCTTTGATGTCGGAGCTACCCCTGGCACCAATTCAATAGAAAATTCTACTTCCCTGTGAGGTGGAAACTCTGATATATCTACAGGAAATACATCATGAAACTGCTATAGAACTGGGTACTTTCTTAAAACATATTCATCGTCAACTTCCTTAACTTTTTCACTAGAAATGTTCACTGCAAATAACACACACCCTTTCCTGTGATTACACTTGGACTGCATAGTTTTCACCATTCTAACTGATGTTGATTTCTTCTTACCTCGCAAGACTCTTTGTTCCCCATTGTCATCAAAGAACTCAATGGATTTGTCATACCAATCCACCTTGGTTCTATGAAGGTACAACCAATCCATGCCCAACAACATATTGTATGATCCCAATGGCAATACATTCAAATTCCCTGAGGTAGGAATACCAGCCAAATAAAATGTATAACCTCTTACCAAGTAATGGATTCTCTTCTTGGTAACTGTATCCAACTTCACTAACTAAGATTCTACATGCACTTCTTTATTTGGACCACACTTATCCACCAGGTCAGGATTAACATAACTATAATTAGATCAAGGGTCAATGAAATAAGAAACAACTTGACCACAAAGCTTACCATCCATCTCGATACTAGACGCCTGATGGTTTGCCTGTCTGTTATCCAGAACTGCATAGATCCTAGGAATACTCTAACCAACATCTCCCACTATATGTGCCTCTTGATCACTATAGATCTGCGGTATACTTCCCTGATGTTGTGGACAATCTCTCCTACAATGCTCTCCTCCACAAGTCTGACACTGCATGGGCTTCTTATTCTACTCCTTAGATCAAAGTCCCTGACCTCTATTAGATGCATCGAACTTCTTAAACATCTTTGTAGTCTCTTTATTACCTGAACCCTGAGGTCTTTCTCGCTTCTTGTCCCATTTTCCTTTGTTCTTTGCATTAACTTTCTAGTCTGGCTTAGTCTCATATATGCACTTCGATTGATCATAACAATGCTTTAGCTTTCGGATGGCCTCCTCCAATGATCTAGGTTCATCTAACTCAATCTTGTCCTTGAATAAAACCAGTAATCCACTAGTGAATCTATGAATATTGGCCTTTTCCTCCTTGAGGTAAGGCACATACCTTAGTAGCTCCAAGACCCTGCTAGTGTAATCATCATCTGTCATCTATCCCATCTTTAGTTCATAGAATTATTTTTCCTTGTCATCAAAGCATCTCTCCGATAGGTACTTCTTCTTGAATAGTCTCTCGAACTCATTCCAAGTCAAGTCATCCTCTTGAATACCTCTTACATTCTTCACATCTTCCCACCAAATATGTTATTTACCTTTGAGACTGAATGTAGCTATTTTGGCTTTCATGTTATGTAAGTAATCATGCAACCTAAAGAACATCCTCATAATAGGGAACCATGCCTCTGCATCCTTTGATTTCTTCATATATCCCTCAAATGTAGATGGCTTTGATTTCTTAAACTCATCTGAAAAATATCCCTTGTCACTCCTCCTGTAAGGGTGATAATGATGCCGATCATAATGCCTATCAAAATCAGAAATAGAATAGTACTTGTGTCCATCACCTCTCCTATTTGGAGTAGCCAAGGAACTACCATCTCTGATCGTGTCATCTCCATATGAACTGTACCCTCCAGGAGACCTACTGCCATATTTCCCAGTAGTTCTGTGTTCCTACTCATGACTAATCTGAAGGGGTCCCTATCGCTGCAATTATGAAAAACTCTGAAGTGACTGCATTTACCTCTGCTTATTTTTCCTATGCTTGTATGATTATGTCATTGTCTACCTTACAACTCCTTATTTATGCATTTAAGCTTCTTAGTGTGTCTGCCAAAATAGAAGAGTTCCCAACACCATGTTTCTCATCTGATCCATGGGGAGAGTCTCGGGAACTATAGTCTACCATATTTCTAGTCATCTTTGATATTCTTCCTGCAAGGTATATCATGCTAGCTAAACCAAATCACAATAAACCAACGTACCTTAGCATAATTCAAGAGGATACCTCATCTGCAGGATCAAAAAATCATCATAATACATGTATAACATAATCATGACAACATATAGAAATACAACACATAATCATATAACCATATAACCATCATTATAGCTAGAGTCCAATCATCAATGCATGACCATATTAACTACACCATGACCTCATGCATGATAACAACCACCACATAATTGTACACTTGACTACATGTGAATACTAATGTCCATAAACAATGCATAATCAACCATACACTCATGAAAATACACTCCACAACAACACCATCAACTTCCCATGGAGAAAACACTGCAACCATAACCCATACCATACAAATGAAAAAGGCACACAATCTTAAAACACGAGAAACACATATGAAACCGACATGAATGCATGACCAACACACATCCCATCCAGTTCGAGGGGTGAACCATGCTCTGATACCACTCTGTAATGCCCTCCTCCCATATCTACCCAAGTAACTAGCCAACCATGGTAAACATTTGACAAGAAGTTACTATGATATGATTTGACTCCCTATGTGTCAATTAAGGTAGTGGAATCGATGGAAACACACCATATAGACCTTCCACATCAGCAAAAGAACTCCCAAGAGCCATCCCAACGACTCAGGTAACTAGCTTCTGGGTCCCACTAAGTTTTTAGATCATTAAACCCTTAGAATCTCCCTTGATATGGAAAAGAATGCATCCAGGAGGCTCCAAATGCTCCCACAACATGGGTATGCATGCATCTGACAACTTTTCTCCTTAGACCTGTGCCTGTGACTCTAGGATTTGTGCTTTTTTAGGCCTAGAGCCCGGGTGACTGCCCAAAATTCAATGACAAGTTCAGAAATGAATTATCACCATGGAACAATGATACATTTGCAAAAACATTGACAAGGTCTAGACTGGACCCCTACTAGCCATGACAGGCATTTTGTCAAACATGTCACAAACATAAAAGATATAGGTCTTAACAACAAAACTGAGCATAGGAGTCTCATACTTATTTAAGAATCGCTAAGAAGCATTGGTGCCTCAACACATTAGCTACAATTTCATCTCTTAGGGGATATATACATTATTCATTCATTTACAAGTAAAAACATGATGAGATTCATACATAGCCACTTTCATAATACATGCTCATAACCAACATAATAACAATAGAAATACTAAGGAACCAACAACCATATAATCCACATATAAACCAATACAATACTCATGAAACAACAAGGAGAAATAGCCTCATATTAATGATGCAAAGGCCAACTAGGTTCGGGACTTCCAACAACCACCTGACCATAGACATGGCTGAGCCAAATATCTCTTCATCCAGTCACCCATGTGTCATATTCCAAACATGAATCTGGTATCTCATAAAACACATCAATAAAAATCATCCAAGGCTTCTAGAGGCAAAACCACATCAACCCATCAAACAATGATTCCACCTCATGGTCGAACATCACGAACCATCACCATATTGGTCTCTACCCAAGCCTTCCAAGGCTCCAAAGCATTTGTTCCAACCAAGGCTCTAGGACTAGTAACTCAACCCACAGTTGTATCTAGGCTCTAGAGTGTTTGTCCAACCAAGGCTCCAAGGCTAGTAACTCAACCCACCTAGGGATCTAGAGCATTTTTCCAACCAAGGCTCCAAGACTAGTAACTCAACCCTAGTTGTTACAGGGCTCCAGAGCGTTTGTCCAACCAAGGCTCTAGGAACTAGTAACTCAACCCAACCTAAAGGAAACATGAGAACCAACCAATCAAACAAAGAAATGAACCCACAACACCATGGTTATCCAGGAAATGTCAAGGCTAGGCAAATCCATTGTCAATATCAGCAATCCTCCATGCCAATGACAAATCATGACCAATAAACCACATGCATATGCCATGCATGCCAAAACTAGTGAGGAAAACATACATGCAACTCGATACCTGCAAGAAAAACCCATTGTAGTTGTTGATCCCAATGTCCTCTTATGCTTTCCTGCTCTTCCTTTGCCTTCTTACTCCAAGTATACCACACTCCTCCAAGACTTCTCCAAGAAAACTCCAAGTGTCCAAGAGTATGAGAGAGAGAGAGAGAGAATAGAGAGAGCGCTCAAAAACTGAACAGACAAAATTCTATGAACTGATCCTCATAAGCCCTTTTATTAATGAAACCTCTATTTTCTTCATTTTCCATTATTTTCCTTCATTTTCCTCCGCACATGCAACCCGTAACCTTTCACCTCCCTTTTCACCTAATTTCCATTATTTTCATAAATAAATTTTCCAAAAATTCCATTTTGCCTTTCCAAATCCTTCACCATTTCCTTTGCCAATTTCCTTAGCCATTAGTCAATCACCAATGATCCCCATTACTGTGCTTTTGACCAACATTCAGCTTGGAATACATCTCTCATGACCATGGTTATTATTTTTCCTTTATTAACTTTTATTACATGGAATTTTCACCAAGGTTGTTACACAAGGTAGTCACCACCATAAATACAAAAGATCATGATTGAGAAACAACTAAGAAAGAGTGGGCCATATAAAACTAGTTTGTAGATAGGGCTTGAGTAGCTTGCATATGTAGTTAGGATTGAACAAACCAATGAGAACATTATCCATTAAAGAAAAGGTAATGGTTTTTTTCTTAATCATACTCTTTTGCAAATTTGAAAGCCAAGAGATGGTTTATAAAAATTGTTATTGATAATAAATATTAGTAGGATATAATTTTTTTTTTAGATCCTTATCCATTGCATATATCAATACAAGCATGAAAGTGATGTTTCATGGCTATTCAAAGTGGCCAAAATGGTCATTCATTGAAAAACATTAGAATGTGAGTGATTATTATGTTAGTTTGTATTATTTTGTCATGTGATTATTATTTCCCCCCTCACGAGAGAGGTTCTAAATTTTAATAACCCATTTTAAAATTATTAGAATAAATTTAAAGTTAAAGTAGATTTTATAATACAAATTATGTTTGACGAGTATTCTTGCTTTTAAATAGGCTATATTCCACATGAATGCCATGGGTTGACATAAACCTAGAGCTCAAAAACCATCGATAACTTGACTGAGTCAAGTTTACCTGAACCACCCTGACAATCACCCCCTTAAACTTGACTCGGGAATTTAAGTTGGTCTCACTCGGCATTTATTGAAGTCCATATAAAAAAGTTACCATCTACAAGAATATATGGGTAACTAGTTGTTGTATCTACCAATTATCTAGGACACATTTTCACGTACATGGTTCATCACCGATCTCACATTCTCACATTCCCCTCCTCAAGCTAGGATACTAGCATACTTGCCACCCTAGCACCTATCTAAGTGGCCCATTCCAAAACTTAATAACTCCATGACCCACTGCACTACATCTATGCCTAATCAAAGTTCGAAGGTCTCACAACAACACATGCTCTTGTGAAACATGTATGCCTGAACAATAGGTCTTAAAAATTCATGGGAGATACACTTGCCTATGGTATAATTTCATAAAATGGACCAGAACCCTTAGGGTGTTCATCGACCACTAGTGTTATCACACCACTGTAACTCTCATCACACATTGTCTCCTTCATTATCCTGAAACACCATTGACTCTATCTCCATTTTCTCATCCATAATACTTGTCTCTCACTACATCTCTAGCTTTGATGATTCATATCTTGACCTAACCTTTCTCGCTACTTGACCTCTCTCTCCTTATATCTCCAACCCATGTTATTCATTTGCATACTCGTTATCATTTTATATCATCTTCTTGGATTTTCTTGGTACTTTATGACTTTTGTTGGTCTTCATACTCTATAGTGTAGGAGCTCCTTAGCACCATAATTGAAACAACTAGGTTCACTTCCATCTTTTCTTTGTCTAGTTTTTCATTCTCTAAACCATTTTTGGAATAAAAAAAAATCAATTCATTTTTCTTCAATGCTATAGGTAGAACTCTGCCCCATGACTTGGGGAAACTAACCATGCTCTCGCACTTACCTTTCTTGTTCTTAGGAAGGGACCCATGTCTTGATCTCTAAAGCCCCACCATTCTAGCCAGATGCTAATGTGCAAGACTCAAATCATGAGATCCAAGCCATAGTTGGACTTACCAACATACCGTCTCTATTGGGTTTTTCAATCCCAACATAATAGAGTTTTCAATAATTGAGTTAATGATAATGATTAAGTTGGACATATCAAAGTCAATGATGATTATGTACTATGTCTCTATTTTGGAATATTGAATCATATGCACACCACAAATTAATTGAAATATTGGTACGATCGTCTCTTGATATGTTTAACATCTTTGAAATACTCAATATAAATTTTTTATATTCTTAGTACTTTAGTTATTTATAAGGAAACAACTATTAACTTTTATTTATTACATTTCCTTTATTATTATATATCAAAAATAATATTTTCCATATTATACAAAATCATTATTATTATAATATTATACTACATTATAAATTATGCATTTATAATATTTTTCCGAGGAAAGAAATCAACCTCCCTTTTAGCGGGAGAGATAGAGTGAGGTTTTTGGTCTCAGGCTAGCCCATAGGTCTACTCACTTTAGAGTTCACAAGGCTCAAAGCCAATACAATAATAGTCATAGGCATGAGACCATTACAACAATATTTATTAAGGCATTATAGCTCATTATATCACTAGTGAGGATTTGGAACTAGGTGGGGAAGATAACAATCATTCTTCCTAACCACCTGTGATACCCCAATTGATAATGAATTTAATCTATTATATAATTATATATAATATTTATTAGTATTTTAAAATTATACTATCCTTTTTTTCCTTGGAGAAAAAATCCGTATATTCATAAATTATGGATATACATGTTGTTTTCCATAAGGGTTTCTTAAAAAGAATCTTAAAGCTCCATGCCTTCAACTTCCTGCCCAAAACAACACTATACACATACAAAAAAATTCAACAAAAAAATCTTCCCTCATGTATTCCCTCGAGACAATATTAAGTTGGACTAAAACCTCACCCTTTCAGACTGATCAATTAACAAATTATCTTAAATCAACACTACCAAGAAAAAAATAGAGAAAACAACTCAAAATGGAACTCTATGGCTTACATTTCCTGATCATCCTAAAACTCGTAAAACCAAAAGGATCAAGGTTGCAACTCCAAATCCTCAGATAATTCATCATATTTTTTATTCAACTCCATTTATATATTATTAAAAGAGGTACAATAGAATAAAAGTGAGTTTTAAATTTCCTATAAGGGGGGACCTAGACAAGCAACTTCAACTAGTGATCTTTTGCATGCCCAATTAATAACTACTTTGAAGTCGCTTAAATCTTGGATTTTACTTACTACTAGCTTGGATCCATCTTAACCTTGGATCTATAAAGTGTTGAGAGGGATAAAATCTCTCGAGGTGCAAACATTTTTTTGAGTGCAAAACTTGAGGAAAGGTTTGCACCTCGAGAGGTTTGATCCCTCTATACACTTGATAGATCTAGGATTAAGATGGATCTAGGTGAGGTTTAGTCATACATGGTTACATTTGAACATATAATTATTTTGATAATTTTAAATGCGATAAATATGTTTAAGATTAACCTAGTTATTTTAAATTTAAATTTGCTTAGTTACTTCAGTTTATTGAGATGATAGATACTGTTAATAACTTGAATGCTGAAGAATAATGAGAGAATTTTTTTGAATGCGAAGAGACAATGTAACAATATTAAATGATAGAAAATTTGAATAATAAGAATGTATTCAATTACAAATAGTCTTCATTATGATAAATCTAAAACTATTTTCTTCTATTGTTGTTATTGTCACAACTATTAGTTTTGCCAACTTTTCATATAAATTATATGAAAAGGGTAGTTGAAATCATAGGCCATTCAAATATTTAACAAGCTTTACTGTAGTAAAATTCATAACTTATCTCTCTTTCTCTCCAATATGAATAGTAAATTTCTCCAAATTCAATAACTGTGACTTATGGAGTGTTAAACCCCAAGTAACTTTCAATAGTAGTCGTTTTCTAATACCATGTTTGAATGCAAAGTGGCTAACAATGTTGAATGATGGAAAATGGGAATACTAAGAATGTAATCAATTACAAATAGTTTACAATTTCAAGAACCAAACATTTCATGCAAGTGAACATTTTATTTAAGATGAAAATTCAAGTATTTTATTTATGGTTGAATTACTATAACACAAAAATCAATGCACATCGTGAATAATGTTTTTATGCTTGCATTGAAATCAATGCACATTGATTTAGATTAGATCATTATATTGTTTTTAATCCATCTCGATTCTTCCAGAGTGGAAAAAGTGGAGGAATCAACTCTCAGGACCATTTTTATTAGCGGGACCCAATTTGGCAAAATGAGGCTTGAAATATTTCGGGGGCATTTTGAGGCATCAACCAATATTTTTTGTGGGTAAAACTTTGTCACTTGCACTATAATTGAACAACGAGAAGCTACAAGGGCTTGGTAAGAAAATCAAGGCTTTGTGATATGGTCCCTTCGAGATACTGGAGAAGGTGGGTGATAATGCCTATCGAATCAGTTTACCACCATATATGCACATTTACTCAGTTGTGAATGTAGAGAATTTAAAATTATATGAGCCTTTCATGCTGGATTGGAAAGAAGAATTGGTCCTACCTTATATAGAAGATTTGGCACTAGATTCTCAAGCAAAGTTAACAGAAGATACCATTTTGCAGAAGAGGTCTAAAACTACAAGACAAGGGCAGAATGACCTTTGGTAGAATGGGTTGAAAGGACAACTTCCAGGAAAAGCTAAATGGTACACCAGAGAGAAGGTGGAGGAAAATTTTCCACACCTCATTGAATAGAATATTTCTGGGACCAAAATCCTCCCAAAATGGGGAGGTGTGATTTGGATTGGATCATTATATTTTTTTCATCCATCTCAATGCTACGAGAGTGGAAAGAGTGGAGGAATCAACACTTTGGAACATTTTTACCAGCGGGATCCAATTCGACACAATGTGGTATGAAAACTTCTGGGAGTGTTTTGAGTCATCAAACAATGTTTCTTGGTGGTAAATATTTTTCACTTTAGCGTTAGCGTGCACCTTTTTTCCTAGTTTACACATAGGGACCTTTCCAATTACATAAGAATCACATCAATCATAGTTTGTATGTGAAAGTTATGCCACTCAGAAGTTGGACTTCCTGTTTTCACCAACATAATTTGAGAGGATGCCATGTCAGCCCCCATAATTCATTAAAAAGGGGCTAGCCACATGATTATGATGTAGAAGATTCTAGAAGAGTCTATATTGTAAATTTGGTTAAGATTTTAGATAGTCAAACCTAACCACTAGTGGGATATAGGGATGTGTTATAATCAAGCCGCTAGGAAGAAAATGGTTTCCATTCCTTCGAGTGCATTTGTTCCATAGTTAAGAAAAAATAGGCAAGGGGGATGGGAGAAAGAGAACATAGAGATGATTTGTGCATTGTAGTAGCCTAAGGGCCACAAACCATACTTCTTTGTACTCGCAAATATTTCCATTCAGAGAAAGAGAGCGGAGTGACCTCACTTTCCAGTTGGGTTTTTCTCCCGAAAGGGTTTCCTAGGTCATATCTTGTGTCAAATGTGTGTATGAGATTTTATTTCACTATTCTCTATTTTTTGCATAATTTTAATTCACATGCATATGCTATTAATAGTAACCTACAAATCTATAAATCTAGAGAGATATAAAATTGTAATATTGTAGAATTTCAGATTTTAAATATAATTTTATCAAATATGTTGTGATGAACCATCTAGTGGAAAATCCACGGTATTTTATGTATCACACAATATTACTATAATGATTTTGAAATTAATGTACATTATACATCTAGTTACATCAAATCATAAATTGAAATCTACACTAAAATCAATGTATCTAGTACAAGAAATCAACATCTGCACTAAAATCAATGCATATAGTGCAAGAAATCAAATAAGATTAGAAATCAACAACTACACTGAAATGAATGCATCTAGTTTAATCAATCAAATAGGATTAGGAATCAACATCTACACTGAAATCAATGCATCTATTTCAGTGAAAAACCAAAATATTTATGGCTTTCTAAATCCAATTTCTTTTACCTTTCGTAAAACCCTTACTTCCCCTTCCTTTATGGTTAATAATGTTTAATATTATATAATGTTATATGATATCTATATTTGTCTCTATGTGTGTCCTTATGCTTCCCTCTCTCTCCCCATCCATCTCTATGTCTATCTTCCTCCCTCACTCCTCTATCTACCCCTCCATATCTGTGTGTCTCTTCCTCTCTCTCTCCTCTC
>APFE031421891.1:0-21175 GCA_000404065.3 Pinus taeda | reverse complement strand
ATTATTTTAAGACTTTTTTTTTTTCAATTTGTATTTCTTTTTTGAGAAGAATGAAAATACAATATTCACATGCAAAGCACCAAAGAATCAAGTTCTGCAAAACTAAAAAATTCTTCTTAGATACCACCAAAAACTTTACAAAAAACCCCTTAAGAATTATCCAAATAAATAGGACTACCACATTGGACTTGACATATCTTCAAAAAACATGCTCTACAATATTACAAACTTCCAAAATTATTTAAAGGTTACTTATGTCAACAAACCACCAGTTCTTTAAATAATCTCAATCAATTTTCCAACATCAAGCACTATCATCTAGAGAAAGGATATATTTGGAAATCCTATCAATTTCCCTGTTCTACTCTCAAAATACATGGGAAGAGGAAATTTCCTAAAATAGAACAACTAAACCTTTCATTTATTTAGCTAGCACATATAATAGGTTGTTGACAATACACGCTAATCCATTCATCCAATTAATATATAAGAATAAATCCTCATAGAAATACAGAGTTAAGAACTATTTTTCAAAATAAATTTAAACAAACAAAAAATTGATTTTAGATCACCCAAATTATTATTTCCTCTACTAATATTTTCTTTGAATCAAAATATATGGGACCCTAATAGAAAAATCCCAAATCACTACATCTTGTTCCCGAAAAGTTTCACCAAAATATTCTAGATAAATCTCTTTGGGAGATTGAAACACTATAATTGAATCTTTTTCCTTGAAAAAACACAATAAAGACAATATTTGTTGCAGTCTAAAAAGGAGGAAAAAATTATATTTGAAAATCACCTTGTTTCTTGCAATCTAAATCCTCCATATGGCCAAGAAAGGGAGAGGTTGCCATTTTTTCAACATGGGATCTTTGAACCACTTACGAAGAAATAGTTCAATATTATTCTCAAACCAAAGGGAACATCCTCCCATTAGATTATCTAGATCCACCCAAACTTGGGGTGTGAAGGGACAAACCTAGAAGGGGTGATTATTTGTTTCCTCATTCGAATGACGAAGTAAACAATTTTTTTCCCCTTGTTTACCCCTCTTGATTAGACAATACCAAGACTTGAGTACCCTATCATTTAGAGCTAGCCACATTAGCAACTTAGTTTTTGTTAGCACAATAACCTTCCAAATTTCTCTCCACCATCACCTATTTTCCACGTCATATTTGATAAAAGAAACATTATATCCAAATTTGCAGTATATTCTCCCCATATATCATTGAGAACCAAAACAAGAGCATCTATCTTATTTGAAAATTTTAAGTGTGCCTTATTTAACTCTACCATGAAAGGCCTTACATATTGAAATATTAACATCAATGAAACCCTGGTCATCTAATGATTTCCACAATTGTTTCCAAGGTGTGGATTCATCTAGCATAGTTATATGGTTAAATGTGGCTCTCCCTGAGTCTTATAGGTGATATACCAAATATTCTAGAAAAAACACTTTTAACGACCACCGCCCATAATAGCATCCTTTCAAATTCATATTGTTGATCCACTTCCAAATTTCCATGCCAAGTGATCTCCCAAAAGTGAAAATGCTAAATCAAATATTATCATTTAGTTTTAAACATTAAGAATACTCTTTGGAACTTTTTGATTAAATCCACCCTTGAGTCAGGGGCCACATACTTTTGCAATAGATTTTCTTTCAAAGTCTATTTTTTAGAAATAAAGTTATAGAGAGATTTAGTTTTCAATGCTTGTACATATTAGTATATTTCTTTCATGCCCCAACAACCCAACGATTTAGATTAAACTAACTTTTTCCAATTGACCCAATGTGAACCAGCATATTATGAATTTCTTTGTCATAGGAAATTGAAGTAACATTCTCTAATTTTGTCTAATATCCCTATTGGAATAGAAGCCAAGGTATGCCAATGCACTGTAATTGTTTTAGGGACTGGTTTGACTAATAACAATGTTCCTCTTCAAGAAAAACACATATTTCACCAAAGAGAAATTCACTTTCCCACCTTCTCAAGCTGCCAAATCAATTTCTCCTTCACATACCCATTGGGTTTTAGAAAAAAAAAACCAAGATACATGAAACCATCTCCAAATTATTATGTTGAAAGGGAAAAAAAATTCAGATAAGATCTTCCCATTATATTTTCAAGATACATAGTTGAATTCCTCTAGTTAACTTCCATACTCAATGCATATTTGAAAGTAGTAGGATATCTCTAAGTTCTACAACATCCATGCCAGAATCCAAGCATAAATACAATACATAATTGAAAAAAAAAAAGAGAGTAAAGGTGTTAATGCTAGATCCCTCCCAATTCTAAGTCTAGCCACTAATGTTTTCTTTTTATTATCTTCAATTGGGAAACTCAATTATTTGGCCATAAGATGAAATAGATATGGTCATAGGGGAAAAATTTATCAAACTCTTGACACTATAAAAAAGTTGCAATTTGAACCATTAACCAACACTACAAATGTAACAACCCTTGGTTGATTTTCTATGTAAATAAAATAAGACCAAGCTCACAGGACACATATTCCAAGTTGAATGTTAGGAAAAAAATTATAGTGGGCATCACTTATGGATTAATAATGGCTATGGAAATTAGAAAAGGAATTGGAAAAGGAAAAGAGTCAATAAATGGCATTAAATTATGAAAATAAAGGAAAATAGGTGAAAAGGAAAGTGAAGAGACACAAATTTGCATGCAAGGGAAATTTGAAGAAAAATGAGGGAAAATGAAGGAGACATCAATAATAAAAAGGCATCAGAGAATCACTTCACAACTTTTATTTAGCTAGCATTTGGCTTTCTTACATTCTTGCACACTTAGAGCATTCTTGGAGCACTCTAGAATTCACTTGGATTTGGAAAAAGAAAGCAAAGGAAAGCAAGGAAGTGCAAGGAGATAGTTGGATTAACAACTACAACAGGGATACTTTGCATGTAATAGGTTGAATGTGTACTTTCCTTGTCTATTTTTGGATGCATGGTATGTGCATGTGGTTATTTGGCTATGTTCTATCTTTGGCATGGATATTTGCCTGGAGCGACAGTGGTTTCACCCTTGCCTCACCATTTCCTAGATAACCATGGTGTAGTGGGTTTAATACTTCTTTTTTTGATTGGTTCTTAGGTTTCGTATGGTTGTGGGTTAGAACAAACATAGGAGCCTTGGAAAAACTTGGTTACTTGGAGGTTGTGGGTTGATTTTCTAGTCACTAGAGCCTATGAGTTGTGACAAATGCTCTGGACCCTTGGAACAACTCGGGTTCCCTGGAGGTTTTGGGTTGAGTTACTAGTTCTTGGAGCCCTGGATAACTTGGATAGGTACCAATCTGGTTGATGTTAGTGATTTCTAGACAGTACATGTGAGATCACTATGGTTGAGATTTGAGGTGGTTTGGCATCTAGAATCCCCCATTGGTTTTCTTTTTGGTTTAACCCTTATGATCCCACATTCCTTCTTAAAATATGACATGGGGATGATTGGATAAAAGAGAGATTTGGTTTAGCCTAGTCTATGGTCGGGTGGTACATGGTAGTCCCTAACTTGGTTGGAATTTTCATATGTTAATATGAGTTATTTTCCTATTGTGAGCACTTGTATTGGTTATTATGTTGATCTTATGGTTGATTTTTCATAGTTTTTATTCTAGTTATATACTGGTTATATATCGGTTAGTCGGCCCCACTTCCATAATTGAAACTTGGAGGTCAAGTCATATCATAGTGACACTTAGGTCATGTTTACCCAACATATATTGTACAAATGGGTAAATCTGGGGTGGGGCATTACAGGGTGGTATTAGAGTGAGAATTCTAGCCAGAACCTTGGTGCATTTTGTAGTGAAAATATCTCATGCTCTAGAACCGACCAATCGAGCAAGTTAAAGTGCAGTGGAAGCACTTTGGGCCCGATGAATCTTCATGGCAGATGGTTGATCAAATGCATTCTTCGTATCCTTCCTTATTTGTTGATTGAGCAGATGTGTTTGATTAATGTGTTTTGTATTTTTTTTTTTTTATGTATATGTGTATTATAAATACTGTAATGAGTTGTGTTATAAAGCTCTCATAAGTAGTTGATTGTAAATGTTGCATCAAGTTGTGCTATAAATATCCATGGGAAATATATGTTTTGTTGGTTATAAGCATCATAAAACACTGAGGATGGTGTTCCCCTAAGGGGGAGGGGTTTGGAACAACCCTTGGTTGATTTTCCATGTAAATAAATAAGACCAAGGTCATGGGACACATATTACAAGCTGAATGTTGGACAAACCATTATATTGGACATCACTTATGGATTAATAATGGCTATTTAAATTGGCAAAGGCATTGGAAAAGGAAAAGAGGCAGTAAATGGAATTTAATTATGAAAATAAAGGAAAATAGGAGAAAAGGAAGGTGAAGAGACATAAATTTGCATGCAAGGGAAATTTGAACAAAAGTGAAGAAAAATGACGAAAAAGGATACATAAATAATAAAAAGGAACTAGAGAATCAGTTCACAACTTTTTTCAGTTATCAATTGGCTCTCTTACGCTCTTGCACACAGAGAATGCTTGGATCACTCTAGAATTCACTTGGATTTGGAGAAAAGAAAACAAAGTAAAGCAAGGAAGCACAAGGAGATAATTTGATGAAAAACTATAGTAGGGATACTTTGCAGATAACATGTTGCATGTGTGTTTTCCTTGTTGGTTCTTGGATGCATGGTATATGTATGTGGTTCCTTGGTTATGCGTTGTCATTGACATGGATATTTTCTTGGAGTGGCAATGGTTTCAACCTTACCTTGCCGTTTCCTGGATAGCCATGGTGTAATGGGTTCCCTACTTGTTTTTTTGATTGGTTCTCAGATTTCCTATGGCTGTGGGTTAGAACAAAGACTCTGGATACCTGAAAAAACTTGGGTTCGTTGGAGGTTGTGGGTTGAATTACTAGTCCCTAGAGCCTACGGGTTGGGACAAATGCTCTAGAGCCTTGGAACGACTCAGGTTCCCTAGACACTGTGGGTTGGGTTACTAATTCCTAGAGCCCTGGACAACTTAGATAGAGACAAATTTGGTTGATGTTAGTGATTTCTAGAATATATAGGCGAGATCACTATGGTTGAGGTTTGAGGTGGTTTGGCCTTTGGAAGCCCTAGTTAGTTTTGTTTTGGTTTAACTGTTAAGATCCCACATTCATGCATGGAATATGGCATGGGGGTGATTGGCTAAAAGAGAGATTTCGTTCAACCCAATCTATGGTCATGTGCTACATGGAAGTCCTTTACTTGGTTGGAATTTTCATATGTTAATATGATGCATTTTCCTATTGTGATCTATGAAAACTTATATTAGTTATTATGGTTATCTTATGGCTTATTTGTCATAGTTTTTATTTTGTTTCTATGTTGGTTATATACCTAGTTATATGATGTGCTCTAGCTATGGATATCTCTCATGATTTGATAAGTTATTGGATGGTTGATGAATGCATGGTCTAAAAAGTGTTGTTGCAGCTAGCTAGAGAGGGAATTCAACCTTTTTGGTGATTCTCAGATGAAGTTCAAAATTTTATGATCATATATGCATTCATGACCTATAGCTTATATGTTTTCCATATGTTTAATGAAATGTCTATCTTGTATAGGAATGTTCTAGTCAAGATCTTGTTCATGTTTTGAATGGCCAAAATTTTTATCATGTTATTTATGTTTCTTGAAATTTACAGTAAGTTCCGGGCAGTGGTCTGGAGGCTTTCCTGAAAAATTGGCATAGATCGTGCAACTGAATGCACAGAGCAAGGAATTTTGGGCTATAACCACACATATGAAGTCTTATGGATGTGATTGGAGCCTTATAACCCCACACACATCGTGTGAAGGATGTGATTGGGGTGTAAAACCTATGAAAAAGAGTTCCACTTAGGGGTTGATCACCTAGGGTGGTTTGTAGGCTTATGAGTATTTGGTTGTAAGTTGTCAGTTAGTCATCCCAACTTCCATAACTAGAACTTGGAGGTTGGGTCATATCATAGTGACACTCAAGTCATGTTTACCCTGGAGATCTTGTAAAAGTGGGTAAAGGCAAGGTGGGGTGTTGCAACAAAATTCACTAATTTGACAAAACCCATAATCCATCAGATTAAAGGAATAGAAGAACCTATATGAATCAAGAAATGATGAAGGTATAACCAAGAAACATTGTCATATGCTTTATAATTATCTATCTTATAAATTTTTGTAGGCATAACCCCCATCATATTTGAATGATTCACATCATGTGAAGGTGCAATAACTTCATAAATGTAACAACCTTGAAGGAAACCAAATTTCTTAAGAGACACGAATTTGGATAGTCATAGGGTTTCAGGCTTATGAACATGACCTTTGAAATGATAATATAGATACTATTACATAACGCGATTTGCTGGAAACTATCAAAAGATGTTGGATGATCAAATTTTAAAATGAGGGCAATGAAATTTGCATTCACACTTCTAGGAACCTTCCTACCTCGACACACTTTCCACTACTCTAAGGAGGTCCCCTCTTAGGAGCTAAAAACAAATCCAAGAAAAACTCCCCTATCCAGCCATCAGGGCGAAGGATTTGATCCTTTTTAAATGTCTTAAATATTATAAAAACTTGTCTATTATAATAGGTATATATGGACCATTACAAATATATTTTGTCACTATTCCTAGGAAAAATGAAGCCACCAAAATCTTTGTAATATTAGCATTCCTAAGAGCCTTAAAACTAGAATAAAAAGTTTTGTTGTTGTTCCTACTAATCCCTAAAATTTTTAGCTAACCATACCATAGTGTGATGGAATTTCCCATATGGTATTTGAGATTTTACTATGAGCAACAAATTTGTGGAAGTACTTTGTATTATTATCCACTAAGGCTAGCCAAGTAGAAATTTTAATCCCCCAGACCCCTTCTTTGTCTACTACATGTTTTTCTTTTTTAGCCTCCATTGATTTGATCTTTAAAGACCGTCCCCATTTAATAAACCTTCCAAATTTATAGAGGTTTTCACAAACTCCTCATCAACTTCTTTTAAGAGGAAGTCTCTTTCATGGTATCTCTTTAAGGCCAGGGACAAAACTTTTTCATTTAATGCCTTTAAATATTTGACAAATTATTCACGGGGTGACATACTTGTAATAGATCATGATGAATACTTGACGATTTGATTAAAGAACAAAATTATTCCCCCAAACTCCACCCTAATTTATACTTGAGAGGAGCCCTATGTTTCAATAAGGGATGATTCAATTCTAGTAGGATAGGAAAATGATTAATGATATACTTCCATGGGCCCAATAATTTACTCGCGAACCTAAATTAGTAACTCATATTATATTAAGAACATCTCAATCTATTTTGCAACTACGTTACCTCCTACTTTATTATTGTTCCATGTAGGTTTAAGCTTAGTAGGTTCCACATCTACCAGATTTTTTGCCTCCAAATGATTGACTACAAACCATCCCAATATATTTAACTAGGCACTACATGCTAGACCTCTAATGCAAGGTGAAATTAGGATCCCCACCTAATATTAAAAACCATAACAAGTATAACTGAGACTAAACCAATTGTTGCAAAAAGGATTTGTTTTTCTCAAGGGGTCCATAAAGGTTTAGGAGAATCACTGAGAACCCTAATCTTTGAACAAAAAGTGTGTGCACAAACCAAACAAAATAGAGTAATAATTTAAAAAATACAAAATATTATTCCACGATGTGATAAGACCACTTGAAAACTCCAACGAATCCATCGATACAAACTCCTAATTGCACAACAATTTACCCAATGTAACAACTAGGGGTTCTCCTAACACCATAGTTTTTTGTAACACTAATATATCTAGCTTCCCCAACATAATAAGATGATTCAAGGCCAAGTTTTTATATTTCCTCACTAACCCATGAATATTAATTGAAAGAAGCTTCATTGAGGAACCTCTATTGCGGCAAAACCTACTCTAAGGGCCCCAAGAATTGATTTATGATGTCCTTGATTAATCTCCTCTATTTCCCTTTCCTAAGCTCAGTTGAGTGCGAATTTATGAACCAAAAAAATTCTTGATCAAGTAAATTATCCATCCCCAAATCTCTTTAAGGACCAAAGTCTACCAAAAATTGATCCCCTCGACCTTGTATTATATATAACCCACCTCTAAGTAATCACCCTAATGAGCTAAGTGCTCTCCTGATCGAGATGGGAAAATCCAAGTTGATAATGATTGAGGATCTCATCAAGGCTCTTTAAATTGACTTGAACCTCTACTACCTAGGAAGAGAGGGGGTTCATTCCAATAGTCTAATCCTCTAGCATTGCATGATCAATATAGGGTAAAACCCCTTCCCCTAAAATATAAAAATTGTAGCTATATACAATGACAGGAAGAGTGAAGCATCTTTCCTAGCATAACATGTTCACCAATTTTTGTGTATTTTATTAAATGCATCTTACATGAAGGAGAGAAAGTGTCATGTCTATCTAAAGAGTGAGTCATGTCTAATAACCATATGTGGTCATGGGTTCCTTATACATAATGACTTGAAAAACCATCGAATGAGAATTTGTCACCACATTTTCTTATATGTGCCTAAAGTGCATTCCTTGCGTTAACATCTTCTTTTGGAGCAACACCATCCATCACATTTTAGGCCATCTTTGAAAATTTAGGATAATCCTACAACACTTTCCTCTAAAATTTCCTAACAAATCCTTTTGGAAAATTTGCCAGAAAATTCCCATAAGCATTTCATTGCACACATCGAAATGAAACATGATCATGATATAATATTTGACTGTATTGGCATGTTCCCAACTTCAATTCAAAAGACTTGAATAAACCTTTGTTAATATCTAATTCAATCAAGACCCTTTCCATTGAGAATTGTGTGCTACCAACAACATTGTCATCCATTAAAATAGTGCAACCGAATATCTTGCATATCACACTAATAACCAACCCTAACTAAAATTCCATGGGAAAATTAAGAAGTTTGACCTAGACCAGGCTACTTTCTAGGGATTCCTTCTTCCTTTCCTTTTTCCCCTTTCCTTCAATTTCCTCTAATGTCTCTCTAATTTCCCTTGCATGAATATTTGTGTCTCTTCATCTCCATTTTCTCCTATTTTCCTTTATTTATCATAATATATTTCCATTTATTACCTCTTTGCCTCTACCAATTTCCATAGTCATTAATTAAACACAAGTGATTCCCAATGTGATGTTGTTACCCTCCATTTAGCTTGGAATACATGTCCCACGACCTTGGTTAAATTTATTCACATGGAAAATCACCCCGGGATGTTACAAACCCCTACCCTTCGAGGGAACATCATCCTCGGTGTTAAAAGAGACTTATGACTAGCAAAGCATATTGCTTATGGAGCTTTATAACACAACTCGATGCATTATTTACAATGACAACTGTTGAAAACCATGACAACATGATAGACATACCTTTATTGGAGATTTATAAAACAATTTGATGCGCTACATACATACATACATAACATACATACATATATAACATACATATACATATACATATCCATATCATACATACATACATACATACAATACATACATACATACATACATAACATACATACATACATACATACATACATACATACATACATACATACATACAATACATACATACAATACATATATATATATAATATATAATATATATATATATATATATATAATATATATATAATATATATATATATATATAAGGCCCAAAGTGCTTCCATTGCACTTTAAATTGCTCTATTGCTCTATTTTAGCGCATGAGTTGTTTCCATTGCAATATGCATTATGGCTCTAGTTGGAACTCTCCCTCTAGTTCCACCTGCAATAAAAACCAATCAATCACATGATCAACTTCCTACACATATCTCTTAAGCAATGAAACATGGAAAACATCATCGACTTTCATTGTTGGTAGAAATAAATGTTTGTAGGCCACTGTTCCAATCCTCTCTAGGATCTCAAAAGGCCCACAATACTGAGGTGCCAACTTGGCACATGACCCAATCCTCAAGGAGCTCCTCTTGGGATTGATGATCAAATACACATTCTCCCCAACATGAAACTTCTTGAATGATCTATGATGATTTGGTTAACTCTTTTTCTTATCCTTCGATTCCTTCAAATTCCTTCTAATAACCTGCATCTCCTGCTCCATCTCAGCTAAGATATCTGGTCTAATCAACACCCTATTCACTAGATCACTCCAACTGATAGAAGTATTACAACTCCATCCATAGAGAGCCTCAAATGGACTCCTCTTCAAGGATTCCTAATACCCATTATTATAATCAAACTCCACAAATGGAATATACTCCTCCCACTTCCTCTATTGATGCATGACATACATCCTCAACATATCCTCAAGAATATTTTTAACCCTCTATATATGTCCATCTATTTGTGGATGACAAGTTGTACTAAAGGCTAACTCTGTCCCCAAGCCTAGAAACAACTCCTTCCAAAACTTGGAAGTGAACTTGGCATCTCTATCTAATATTATCTTCTTAGGAACTCTGTGCAACCTCACTATCTCCTTATATGAATATGTGAGCTACCTCACTATATGAATCAGTAGACTTCACTGCAATGAAATGAGCTACCTTGCTCAACCTATCAACCACAACCATGATGGAATCATGTTGTCTCTATTTCCTCATAAATCCTATATTGAATTCCATGGAAATGACCTCCCATTTCCATTCTAGAAACAAGATAGGCTGCAACACACCACTTGGGTGCTTGTGTTCAACTTTAACCCACTAACAGTCCAAGCACCTTGCAACAAGATCGACCACCTCTTTCTTCAAATTCGTCCAATAGTAGAACTTCTTAACAACTATCAAATTATTTTGATATCTCGGGTGCTCTAAATACAGCTTAACATGAAACTCTCTCAAGATAAGCTTTTTCAACTTGCTGTTACTTGACACATAAATCCTGCTCTTGAATCTAACCAAGCCATCTTTCGTGAGGTGATACTCCTAATCCTTATCACCTTCACCTTGTTTTTGCAATCTCTACTTCAATTGTTGATACCTCTCATCATGTTCCCCTGCTTGTAATATCTACTCCAACAAATCTGTCCCATAAGAGGTCACATCTAAAATATCATTCACCTACACTCTCCTAATGAGAGCATTCACAACCTAGTTCTCCTTACCCTTGATGTACCTGATATCAAAATCAAACTCACTAAGAGTATCCAACCATCTAGATTTCTTTGCATTCAAATTGGGTTGGTCAAACAAGTACCTTAGTCCATTGTGATCACTCATCAAGGTGAACCTCTTGCCAAGGAGATAATGTATCCACATATTAAATGCATGCCTGATGGATACCAACTCAAGATCATGAGTCACATAGTTCTTCTCATGCTCATTAAACTTCCTTGATTCATAGAAAACCACATGTTGTTCTTGCATCAAGACTCCACTAAGTCCTTCCTTGCAAGCATCTATACAAACCACAAACTCCTTATTAGCATCCAAAATCTTCAAAACCAAAACATTTTTAAGAAACTACTTCAATTGCTCAAAACTAGCTACACACTCTTCAGTCCATTCAAACTTCTTCCCTTTCCTCTACAAAGATGTGATATAATAGTCAATCTTTGAGAAGTTCCTGATGAACTATTGGTAATATCCTGCTAGTCCCATAAATGATTTGACTTCATCCACATTCTTCAGAGATGGCTACTCCATGATAGCCTTAATGTTTTCCGGATACACTATTATCCCTTCCTTGGAAACAACATGTCCCATGTAATGGATCTGAGAATGAAAGAAACTACACTTGTTGAGCTTGTCATATAACTGATGCTTTCTCAACAATATCAATACAACTACCATGTACTATGCATGCTACGCCTCGTTCATTGAATATACCAATATATAATCAACAAAGACTATCAAAAACTTATCCAGATAACAGTGCAACACACTATTCATCAAACACATGAAGGTGGTTGGAGCATTGGTAAGACAAAAAGGAACCTCCGCAAACTCATAGTTCCCATACCTTGTATGAAATGAAAATTTTTAGAAGTATTCTTCTTTGATGTGCACTTGATGATATCTTGATCTTAGAACAATCTTCGAAAAGATTGTAGTTCCCTCCAGTTGATCAAACAAGTCATTAATCTATGGCAATGGATACCTATTCTTGATAGTCACCTTGTTCAAATGCCTATAATCAATGCACAATCTGAGACTACCATCCTTATTATGTACAAACAACAATGATGCACCCTAAGGAGATACACTTGGCCTAATGTACCCCTTATCAAGCATTTCCTTAAGCTGTAACTTTAGTTCAACCAACTCCAGAGTACTCATTTTGTATGGTGCCTTAGATGCTAGTGGTACTCTTGACATCAACTCAATTGAAAAGTCCACTTCTCTATGAGGAGGCAACTCTAGAATCTATGCAAGAAACACATCCTGAAACTCTGCAAGACAAGATACCTCCTTAGGAATTCATCATCCTCATCCACATTCCCTTTTTCACTGGAAATATGAACTGCAAATACTACACATTCCTTCCTATGATTGCACTTTGCCTGCATAATTGTAACCATTCTCACTGATGTAGGCTTATTTTTTCCCTACAAGATTCTCCTTTCCCCATCATCATCCAGAAACTCAATGGCCTTGTCATAGTAGTCTACCCTAGTGCTATGAATGAATAGCCAATCCACGCCCAAAAGTAAACTATATGAACCCAAAGGAAGCACATTTAGATGTGCAGATGTAGGCATGCCATCAAGCTTAAATGTACAAGATATTGCCCAATGATAAACTCTTCTCTTGGTTCCTATAACCAACTCTACCAACCAAGATTTTGCACTTCTTTGTTCAATCGACACTGATCCACTAGGTCATGACTAATATAGCTATAATTAGATCCAGGATAAATAAAAATAGATAGAACTTGATCACAAATATTACCTTCCATCTCGATAATAGATTCATGATGATCTGTCTTCCTATTATCCACTTTTGCATAGATCTAGGGAATACTGTGGTCTACATTCCAATTGTTTGCACCTCCTGAGAACTAAAGATTTGTGGCCTGCCACCCTAATGTGATGTAAAATCCCTCTTATGATGCTCTCCACCACAATTCCAAAACCTCAAAGGTTTCTTTCCATTGCCTTTATTTTTTTCTCCTTAGGTCTACCCATGTGCTCTCTTAGCTGCATTGAACTTTTTATGATGTCCCACACTTTCCTTTTCACCTACATTTGAGATCTTGCTCAATTCTAAAGCCATTTTCCTTTAATCTTCTCATTACCTTTCCAGTCTTTCTTAAATTCAGACTTATGCTTTGACTGCTCATAACAATGCTTCAACTTCCCAATGAATGAGGATCATCATAGTCAATCAAATATTTGAATGCTAAAGGAAATCCGCTGATGAACCTTTGGACCTTTGTTTTCTCAGACCTCAACAGCTCTATAAACTTGGTCATATATTCCTCATTTTTCATGGAGCCCATATTAAGTTCATAGAATTCCTTGGACTTTCTGTCATAATATCTCTCAGACATGTACTTCTTCTTGAAGATTCTTTTAAACTCATCCCAACTTAGCTCCTCTTCCCTAATGACTCTGATACGCTTGACATCTTCCCACCATATATCTTATTGTCCCTTGAGACTAAAGGTGGTTATATTGGTTTTCATGTTCTTTGAACAATCATGCAATCTGAAGAATTTTTTCATCCCAAGCAGTCATTCTTTTGCATCTTCTTATTTCTTCACTTACCCATCAAAAGTGGGAGACTTGGCTTTCTTGAATTCCTCTAGCAAGTACCCCCTCTCACTTGTCTTGTAAGGATGTTGATGGTAATGGAAATGATGTCTCTTAGAACCAAAGCTAGAATATAATCAATGAGTTCTAGCCATTCTATTAGGTGTATCCAAGGATTTTCCACCTCTCACTATGTCATCCCTATCCATCTTGTACCCCTTTTGAGACACGTTTCCATCTGCACCATTTGTCTTTTCTTCATGTCCATGACTGATCCCTAGCTTTCCTTGCTTCTATAGTTCTGTAAAACTCTGAAGAATCACTACATTAACCTCAGCTTTATTTTCCTGAGCTTTGAAAATCCTTTCATGTCCCTCAATCAACTTCTCATTGTCTACCTTGAAACTCGCATTTTTTTCCTTCAAACTTCTCAATGTGTCTGCCAATTCAGGAGAATGTCCCTCTCCCTGCTGCTCAGTTGATCTCTCCCATCCTACCAATGTCTCTTCAAGCCTGTATGGAGAGTGGTATGAACTATACTCAACTATTCTGCTTTTCATCTCTTAGCCTTCTATTTCCCGCAATATGCCATTGTTAGCTATGTAAAAAAATAAAAAACGTACCTCAAGGTATCTCAAGGGAGGTTATTGCATCTACATAGGCCGATCTAGATTAGCACAATATAACATCACAAACATGGATATAATAACCATAATAATAAATAATCAACATGCATGCATGATAAACACATAGGCAACTGACATGTATGCATAACAATCTACCTTTACCCCAAGGTAAACATGAGCTGAAAGTTACCATGACATGACCTGACAACTAAGTTCCAATTATGGAAGTGGGGTCTACTAACCGGAAACTTACTGAAAGCTCTTAGGGACATCAGATCACCTACGTGTAAAACCATAACCCCTGGTCCTCAGAACCTGATATGGAACTTCTTTTTAACTAACCTCACGTCCCAACAACACGCATAAACTGTTGTGAGTGTGGCTGAAAGGTTCCAGCCGCATGCACAAGCCTATGTACATGTGGTTTCAGTCGAAAGTTCCCAGTTCCATGCATGTAACTGAAAAATCAATGCCACATTTTTAGGGCTAGTCTATAGGCCACTGTCCAGAACAACCTAGAACTTTCCAGAATCAAGTTCAAGGTAATGACAAGTCTATATGATAAGTACTAAGGCTAGATCTTACTTAGAAGTTTCCAAACACATAAGAACATATCATCAAACACATGGTAAACATAGTAACTATAGGTCATGAATGCATATATGTTCAATGCCTCCTTAACTTCATCAAAGAATCACCAAGAAGGTTGAACGCCCTCTCAAACTAGCTACAATAGCACTTACCCTATGCATTCATATAACCATTCATTAACTAATCAAATCATAAGAAAGATCCATAACAAGAGCATATCATTTAACCATGCATATAACCGACTTGTAAACAAAGTGAATCCATGACAAACCAATCATAAAACCAACATAATAACCAACACATGTGCTCATCAATCATAATAAGAAATTAGCCATATTAACATATGCAAATTCCAACCAAGTCAGGGACTTCCACGTACCACCCAACCATAGATTGGGTTGAACCAAATCTCTCTTTCATCCAATCACCCCTGTGCAATATTCCAAGAATGAATATGGGATCATATGGGTTAAACCAAAATAGAACCAACCAGGGCTTATAGAGGTCAAACCACCTTAACCCTCAATGGTAGTGATCTCACCTGACAAGTCTAGAAATCACTAAAACCAAACAAAATTGGATGCCTTCAACTTTCTTCACCATAACGATAGGAATTTTCTTGTCTCCACCCTTTTGTCGAGAGTTCCAGGAGAAATCCCATCTCCACCTTTGACCCTTTGGAATATCTTGAGACCACCTCACCAGGATCCAAAATCTATCTACCATCCAAAGCTTAAACAAAAATAAGGAACCCACACCACCATGACTATCTAGGAAATGGAAAGCCAAGGCTGAAAAACACTGTCAATCCAACCAAATCCCATGCCAATGACAACAAATGAACTAGACAACCAAATACATGTACCATGCATTCGAATCTCAACAATGAAATCATAGATGCAGCCTATTACCTACAATGTACACCTGTTGTAGTTGTTGTTCCAAAATTTTCCTCGCACTCCCTTGCTTTCCTTTGCTTGATTTCTTGTCCAAGTGCTTCCTCTCTTTTCTCTTAGGGATCTATTTCTGAAAGTGATAAAAATTAGAATTGACAAAAGCCGATCAAAAGTTGTGAACTATTTCTCTGATGCCATTTTATCATTGTTGTCTAGTCCCTTCCTTTCCTTTTCCCCTTTTTATTCATTTTCCTCTAATTTCTCTCTAATTTCCCTTGCTTGCATATTTGTGTCTATTCATCTCCCTTTTCTCCTATTTTCCTTTATTTCTCAAATTAAATTGTCATTTATTGCCTCTTTACCTTTTCCAATTTCCATAGCCATTAATTAGCCATAAGTGATGCCTAATGTGATGTTTTCCCCTTCCATTCAACTTGGAATACGTGTCCCATGACCTTGGTTCAATTTATTTACATGTCAAAATCTACCTAGGGTTGTTACAATAAGTGTTGTATTCCAACCAAGCTTATGGGTTCTAGAAGAATGCCTCTCTTAGAATTGGTCTATCTCATCTTAATGGATATGAGACAAGAACCCTAGGGGTAAAGTAGTATTTTATCTAATCAAGATAAGGTATGAATACCAAAGTATTAGAAGAAGGGGTTCCTAAAGGAAGCAACATCACCAAGAAGATCAACTATAACTTGGATACACTACTTAAAACTCTTTCCAATGATCCAAAGGAAATGCAAAGAAAGGAATTGCTGACTTACCAAAATAAAAAAGGAAGAAGGAAGGAATGGATATGAAAATATCTTCTCTTTGAGTGGTTGGTACCTCTCAAATGAGTTGATATTGAAATCTTTTCTAAGTATTGAGCTATAATAAAATAACTATAATGAACCAAAAATAAACCAAGAGAGAAGAGCCCCAAGAATTGAAATCAAAATATCAATAGTTAGATATTCAAAAAAAGTGTATTCTCAGTGAAGTAGACAACAACAACAATAATAATTTGTAATGAGAGGACAACCTCTATTTGTAGATTATTCTTCTACATCTTTCTCATTCTTTATTATTTTCTACTCTCCATAATTCTAGCCTAGGCAAATTATAGAATGTGACTCGTCATTGACAAAGCAAAGGAGACTAAGTGAAACTACAACTAAGATGTGCCACATGTATAATGAAATTATTTTATATTTGTCAGTTTTCTTTTTCCTTAACAAAAAAATTGTAATTATATTAAAAATAAAATTATATTTTGTATGTGTTTAATGCACCTATAGTATAATTGCTTGCACTCAAAATGTACACAAAAATTCAAACCATAATTACATTTATCCAAATAAATTGAGTTTTGATTTTTTTATTTTTTTCTACCAAACTTTTTGTCAATCCCAAAGTTTTTGTTGACAATTACTATTGCCATTTATTCTCCTTTAGACTTTAAGGTCAAATCTATATCTGAGTATGAATGGTCATATGTATGTTTTCATTTGGCTCCAATGGCTTTTTGATTGTTGCATGTTTCCTCATGTCGTTTTTCTAGAGTCTGGATCACTAACAACTCATATAAATTCTTAGCTTGTCTTTTAGGTTCACTCTGCTTCTTTTCACCCTACATCGCTTGTGAAACTTGTTGATTATGTTCTTTTGTTGTTTGATGATTCTTGTCCATTTCTTCATCTTCGTCATCTTTATGATACAGATCTAGAAACTGCTACCCCTTTGGCTTTTGGGACCTTTTCTTTGTCCTTTTTTTAGCTTGTGGGCATGTATTTTGCAAATGTCATACCTTAAAGTCATATTTTTAAAGTCCAACAATTGAGTCCACTTAAAAATTTAATGAACCAAATGGATACAATTTGGTAGACCTAAAACTAAGGTATATTTCTACACATATCATGACAAAGAACAACGTAAACTTTGAAACGGGAATTGATACTGTTACCCGTTTCGTAGAGATAGCAAAAAAGTGTCCCGATTTTGAAAAGGGGCGATGCAGAACACATATTTTTTTTAAAGCATAGGTTTTGGAACTTTAAATTTTTTTATGTACACTATGTTTTAGAATGTTAGTGATTTGCATGTTGATTTAAAAAAGTGGTGATTTTGCATCAGACTCTTTTTTTAAAAGAACTATTTTTTCACTTTAAATTTTCCAATATATGAGATGTAAATAATTATTTTCTAAAGTTAACAATTTTTGAAGTGGTCTTCTTCTTCATATTTTCTTGTTTTTATTTTTTTTGGAGTGAGTTTTTTTTATTGTTTTGCATATTTAAAGAAGGTCGATATTTTGAAGTTTTGATATTCTACATATTTATACGTCGTTAATTAATTTTTCAATGCAAATGAAATAATTGTCTCTAAAAAACAATATTTTTTAACAACTAACATTAAAATAACCATTCTCAACATAAATATAACTAAAAAAATTACACATTTTTATCATTTTTTGTAATTTTTTTGCTAGAAATGACATGTCAAAATCACAATTTTTATAGGAAAATTTTAACTAAAAATGGTTGAATAATAGTTTTTTTTTAATGAATTTCATGCCAAAATAATAATAATAATCACTGTTTTTTCAAAAATAATGATTAACATAAAAATTAATGCGAAAATCACATAATACAAATATTGAACACATAACAACATTAATTGAATGTTTATTCTTCTCATAAAATGTCAAAGTCAAAACATTACAAGTATAACTGATTAATAGTTACAAAAAATGAGCTTGATTTCCAAGCATAACTTAAATTTAATGAACAATATCATGTAATCCAAACTCTTCATCCTCTAGAGTTTCATCATTGTCTTCTTCCACAATATTTTTTGCTTGATTTTCCTCATTTTCATCTTTGATGTTTGCGAATCTCCCAATGTATTCATTTCCAATCATTCCATGTAATGGTGGTTGGGGTTCCTTTGCCTTTTTTGCCACATGTGATTCACTAACGTCCTCTTTCTTCAACACGATTTCTTACATTGCATCTGGAAGAAATTGAAGAGCATTAATTCTTTGCTAAATAAAATTGCACTGTATTGGATCTTTTTCAATGGCAATGTAATTGCCATCTACCCGATTAAAAATCATAGACATATAGCTATCATCTTTTTCCCAACTATCAATATGGATGAACTCACAATCATTTATAGATGGTTGATCTTCACAGTTAAGAAGATTGAATTTTGCGTGTAACATGAAATAGTAAACGTTCAATTAACTTGTACATAAATGAATTTTTTAACATTAATCAAATATACATTTTCAACATCTTACCACGTAAGCTGCATCCTTGAGTTTGTTTTCCCCTTGACACTTGAAAACAACATTGCCAATTGTGTGTCTGAATGAAATGTCACAAACATAATGGTGATGATGTGACTTCTAGAAATTCCGCAACCACTTTAGTAAGAGCTTGATAAGTATAAGGGTCACTATCATAGTCAATGTTTGGAATATTGAAACCATGGGGAATACCTACAATATCTAGGGCATAATCCCTTTTACGTATGAGTTTCGCAATGTCTTCATAGTCGCATTGTATTACTTGATATTGAATAATTTCAAGCTCATTCCAAATGAAATGAGTAAGAGTTGGATCAAGTTCAACATTCTTAAGACATTGCTTCTTCAATCTTTCGATCTTAATTTTTTCAATAAAGGTTCTGAAATTATTTGGTGCTCCATTTGCATCCTTCCTTATCTTTAATAAAACAAACAAATATATGTGTAAGTTATAAAATAAAAATAATATATAGATGAATAAAAATGAATGTATAAATCAACATACCTTTTTAAATGCAAGATATTTTTTTTTTTTTTTATTAATGTTGATGTAGAACTTGATTTGGATAGTTGCGTACAACACATCCCAACTATCTTCATTCAACAATTTAACCATTTGTTCTTGTATTTTCATGTAAACTTTGTGACTACATAGATAAAGTAAAAAAAAGTTAATATAATGATATGTATAACACATACTACCAAGAACAATATGTTATATTTAAAAGAAAATTATAATCTAGAAATAAGTAAAAATAATTCAACAAACTTACTTTTGAAATTCCTCAGACATTTCCTCCAATGATAATTCCCCTGATCGCACACGAGATAATATTGCTTTGACAAGTTTTTCATCTTCTAGAAGCTGCTTCATTTTAGGACCTGATTTACTATTGTTACATATCAATGGTTTAGACCTTTTGACCTTCTTGTTTTTAATGCCAATGTTCTCCCTCATACTAAAAATATCATTAATCAATTCCCATATCTCTCCAGTTCTAAATGCCAACTGGAAAATATTATGAATATCTCTGAATAAATCAATATTTACTCTGCCACCTTTTGAAGTGATTTTCTCCTCAATTTGATAGCCTATGTCCATACAACATTCCTTTCGGAAATCTACAGTAACATTTATCTTATCCCCACCACATTTTTCTTCAAATTCACTATGAATAAATCTAACCCTTTGGATGAAAGTCATAGACATCTTATATTCATTATCTAAATTATGATCCCATGCCACTAACTTTGCTTCCGTATCTAATAAAATAGCATAAATGATACATTTCATTGTTTCAAAACGTGATTTATTGGGCTATTCCCCCATCAATTGTCTTTGAGCTTCTACAAAATGGTTCCCCCCAAGCACATAATAATTGTATTCAAAACATTTTGACTTATCAAATGCTTCTTTATTGGGAACTTGAATTGGATCAACAAGAAGCACATAACTAACCATATGAGCATGTGGATTGTACCTCATCAATGTCTTCAAGTTGTGAACATGCAGGTGGTGTGGATTTCTGATTTGATATTTACATTGTCCTTCACTTGCCTTATAGATTTGTCTCACATAAAGCTGAAATGTACGACCACCCTCAATTAAGTTTCTCTTTGTCAAGTTCTGTCAAATAACATTTTGTTTTGTTTTAATAATGACATCCTCTAAATCAGCTCCTGGTATATTGATTTCTTTGCTTTCCCTTGAAGTTTCACTAGGACCTTGACTATTGGTAATGACTACTTCAGAATGTTCAACTTTACTTTTCTTCCTCATAACATTCTAACCATTAACTAGAATGGATTTATTCTTGGGCATTGTTACTTTTGGTCTTTTACAACTCCTCCTTTCTAACATCAGGTCCAATTTCATCCTCAGTAATGAAAACATCTTCTTCAGTGTCAGTTTCAACTTCCTCATCTTCAAAAGTAACATGTCTACCTTT
>APFE031421885.1:0-11898 GCA_000404065.3 Pinus taeda | reverse complement strand
AGGTTAGCTTGCCTATATTATGTGTTTTCTTAGTCATTTTGAGAGGTTGGAAGGTTGGACTCTTGTGGGAGAAAGCTTTATTGTATATTGTACATCTATCTCTGCAATTTAAGGAAGAGGAAGGCCAGTGTTTTGCAGACATCATTGTGGATTCTTATGGATTGTTGTGTTGATGGTGTGTTCTCTACATGTTCTTGTAAGTCTATTTATGTATTCCACGTCTCTCTTTTGCTTCTATTTGGATAGATGAAGTGATAAAGTTTGAAATCATGCTTTGACATGCTCAACTTTTTAGTTTGTTCAAAATTTATGTTTTCTACTGTCTAGAGAGGACTCAAGTGCTTGTTTTCCCTCTTTAGCTCCTTCTCTATCATCCCTGATCATCCATCTCAGATTAAGGCATCAGCACTCACTCCTACCTTGCCCCAAAGATCCCCCTCCAAAAACTGTGCTCAATCCCCGCACCCTGAATTGTACTCCCTCCAATTGCCACCAAAAACCCAAAAATCTTTAAATCAACCCCCCTTATCAATTTACTAGCCTAATATCTTTGATCCTAATTGGCCAACTCTTCCCATTGAAAAATCCACCGAGTTTGACCCGAGAGAGCCTTCTCATACCTCGTAGGGCTAGCTACGAGGTGAAATGGTTTGATGTAGCCTTGAGATTTGTCTATCTCAGCCTAGGTGAAATTTCAAGTGCTAACAGAGGGTAAATTCATTAGATTAAAAGTCATTTTAAGCACAAATGAATCAATTTCCTGACTTTTAGAGGCAGATTGTTAGGATGCCTAGATTCTAGTTTCTTGTTCAGTGTTGGTTAGATTAGCTCCTCATATTAGGGATTCGACCCCTGAGGATGGGAGGAGGTTGAATCAATTTCTATATCTTATTCTTACTTCTTATTGTAAAGGGTTGGACTTGGCCAAAGGCTTATTCTCTGATTGTACATCATTTTGAATCAGTTTAGCATGAGATTAATTAGATATTGCAGCTATTTCTTTGGGATCCATGTGGTATGGTGTTTAGTTCAGTTTCCTCTCTTTGTGATCAGATGTTTAAACGTTTTATGTACTTCATTAATCATTTCATTGCTTCCAAGTGTTTGTTTTCAAGTTAATAGGCAGAATCCATAACATTAATGCTTGGCTTTGGGAAAATATTCACAGTTCATATTTTCAACAGTTTAGGAAGGATCCATGATGGTCACTGTGATGCAGGAAAGTGTTCCCTCTACGGACAGAGGAAACCCCTCTAGCCCTAGAGTGGGACTAGTCACAAACAATGACAGATCAACAAAAGCTTTCCTTAAACAGTCAAAGTTGGAGGCCTACCTCAACTGGTCGTCGATGGAGTTCCGTTGCGCTGCTCCAGCTTCTGCTTCCTTCTCCTCAATGAGTGATCAACCTCAAACAAAGCAAAGGAAATACAACAAAGCACGTAATCCAGAAACAACAATAAAACATTTACTCACAAAGTCAAGAAGTCATGAGCTATCAAGTACATTACATACAAGACATAGGAAAACATCATTGATTGCATTAATAATGAAATAAGAGTCAGCTTACAACCAAATTCTTGACGTCACAAGCCTTCTCAAAGAAGAGTCCAGCCAGCATGTTCTTCAAGCATTCACTCTTTGAAGATGGATCTCCCAACACAAGAGCTCTCTCACTCATAAGCTTCACACAAAATCAAGGGTACCTTACAACCTTCCACAAACTATCAACAATTCCACACTTATCACACTCACACCAGCTATCTAGCAAACTCACAAAGCACTCACAGCACTACTCAACTAGCCAATTATCAGAACTGTCCAACTAGCAATGCATAGCAATGGCGAGAGTTTAAATAGGAGAAGGAGTCTCCATGAAGGTGGAAGGGAGATATTATCACCAAGGAAGGTAGCACAATTATCAGAACTGCCACACCAGGGAAGGAAGGGCGACATAAACAAGGCCAACAACCAGGTCTGGAGTCATTTGGAAGGCCGACTGTTGGAACAATTCGCCCAATCTGGATCATCACGGGCATAGAACTAAGCTTCAGCGCTGACATCACGAGTGATCAATGCAGATAGTCAGATCATCGCTGAAGATACTACATAGACCCGCGCTAGTGCTTAAAATCGGGCCATCGGGGGAATCAGGTGTACTTTCGCGCTGGCAGCGCGCATGGACAATTAATCAGCGCCTTTCAGTGCATTTATTTAGCCAAAAGTCATGATGAGGCAGTAAACTTTGGAAAAGTGGCTTAATTGGCAGCATAGGAGAGCATTTGTCTGTCATGAACATGTTTGACTTGGACACATGACTGTGTAACAGATGCCCCCTAAAGTATGAAGCCCGAGAGAGTGGGAGGGGTGAAATTCTTTACAAAACAACTGAGCTGGAGCACTGTCTGGAAGAACTTGCATGCAAGTACAATATCTCTAATAGTGAAGTATATGTCGTCTAGGCATGGACGCAGCCATCCAAAAAGACATATAACTCAGGTCTGTGGTATGGATGTAGCCATCCAGCTGATGAGACCATGGTAATGATAAAGGTATGGGCACAGCCATCCATGAAGACTCGGGTATGGTCGCAGCCATCCATCAATGAGTCATGTAATCACAAACCAATCCATGCAGCCCGAACGTGTGTAATCTGAGTTCAGGGTCTTGAACCCAACCGACCATAGTACAAATTCTACCATGTGAATAGATGTGTTGAGGTCAAGCATGATAGAAAATCGCTTGATTACCGGTCAATGATGAAAACCGTTAAAAAGCACGAGAGAAACCACCAATAATGCCAATGGTTCTCAAGGTATTGTCCAGTACAATCCACGAAGTGCGAAGAATGAGCTGAAGTTGAACACTCATGGAATCACCCAATCGATGACCAATGATGTGAATCGACCATCAGGTGCGAAGAACTTTCCATTGAGGCATGCAAGCTCTAAGATACCAAAGGGGATCTCTAGATCAATCTCCTGGATAATGAGCTGATGTCGATAGGAGACGATCCGTCGCAGGAGGGCCATAATGTTTCCCCCATCAACGACACGAGATAAGGAACAAGTGGTAGATGGTGTATCAGAGAAAGAGACAGAGGTGTAAACTGCAGAAGGATTATACTCTTGAACATATCGGTGACACGACTCCGGATGTTGGCATCATTCAGGTACCAAAGGATCAGAGGCTTAATGACAACATCATGAATCAGATGGAATGAGGCTAAATGATAACCCAAACCAACAGAAGGCCAAATGACGACGTATGGAAGTCCCAACCCGACAAGAAGCAGAAGTGTCAATGTTCAAGAGTGACTCGCTACCATGGACAATCGATGATAAACCTGTTATTGAATCCAACCTAGTGATAATTTAACAAGCCCTAGGGAGGAAAATATCGAGTCTCGCCATGCTGACAAGTCCAATGTCATCAGAGTTTAATGAGTCCGACATAGGCAAAACTCGAAGTCTTTTTCATGTTTAGGGAGTTTGAAAAAGACATGGAAAAGAAAACTCTAGGGGGGGTCCTTTTTCATAGATTTGTGTCTCTCGAGCCCAAAAAAGTATAAAACAATACTCGAAAGAACCGCCCAACCATTACGATTGAGGAGTACTTTTCGTAATTAGTGACTCCAACTGAAAAAAGTAAAAAAGCGACCGAAATCATGTCATTTCGTAACCATTAATGAGCCTGAAACGACAAGGGCCCGACAATCTTTTCTCATTTAAACGGTCAGAAAAGAGCATAAAGGTGACTGCCTCTTATTTAATTTTAATGAGTCGAGAGGGGTAAATCGGCTATCTTTTCATGTTTTGAGTCGAAAAAGGGCTTAAAGACGACTTCAGGGATCAAGCGGAACTCCATCACTTGTAGATCTGCACAAAACACATCACACGTAAAACCCATCCAATATAAAATAAACAACATAGCTAGAAAAATCATATTTCAATTTAAAAATATGGTAAAGAAGAGAAAAAACCCACATTTATCAAAGATAGCATTTTATTTTCCAAAAATTACTATAAAAAGGGGTTTTACCACTGAATTTTTACCATTTTCACTATTTATGCACTGCAGAGCATTTTGGAGCATTGAAGTTGGCAAGCTAATTTCGGCCCGTTTGTCCACCATTTGTCCCGAAACTTCTTCCAAGTAGGTAGATTTCATCTCGTGCTTTAATTCAATGTCTTTTTTGTTGCATTTGACCGTGGGATGTGTGAGTTTAGGTGGTTTTTTCAAAACGAATTCCGCTCTCGGTCATCGCGGGTTTTGCCTTCGGGTCCGCAATGACTGAGAAAAAATTACACAGACCACGACCCGGTCATCACAGAAAAGTGGTGTACTTCCGCGATGACCGGGAGAAATTAACACTCGCGTGCCATGGTCATCGCATATGTTTTAGAAACAACAGCGATGATGCCGCACAACTATTTTTTGATAAAAACAACGTTTAAATTTTTGCAACAAGGGCGCTAATAGAATTTCTTCATCATGCAAGCTATAATGGCGTTCGTCTGGCAAGAACAAATGCATGATGACAATGATATCCAAGTTTTCGCTGACGTGGGGTGCCAAAATGCATTGCGGGCATGCGGGTTACTCAAATTATTCCTTACTCGTCACCTCCGATCACAGTGCGATTTGCTGGAGCTATTGATCCGAGCCTGGAATCCTACAGATGAGAGATTCATTATCTGAGGTCGGGATATTGAATTTGACACCACAGATATCTATTTTTTGACTGGGCTGTCTCGTAGGGGTGTGAGGCTGATCTTGGAGGGCCAACGTCTTGGGGCAAATCACTAAAGACCCTCATGGCTCGGGTGTGCCCAGGGGCATGCAAAACGAAGAGCAGGAAGGTGGCAATCCCGACAGTGAACGGCATGATTCTTCAAGCAATGTTATTCATGGTGACACATGCAGCGGGCTCCCAAGCCCAACATGAGGCTTCGAAGACCCATCTCTGGCTGGCTCTCGAATGTCTCAACCCAATGATGTTTAACTGGGCAGACACAGTGACGCAAACATGAAAAGGCAGCTTACCAGATGTCGTCGAGGGGAGACAAAATAGTTTGGCTACGGTTCCATCTTAGTCCCGCTCATGCTGGAGCAGGTGTCGGCACTGCAGCTTCAAGATAGACGCGTCCAGACCACGTGAGACCGGAGTTACACGGTGGGTGCATGTCATGCCCCGAGGAGGTGGTGGGAAACCAGTATCGTGGGGGATACTATTTCGAGAGTGGTTGGAGCATCAGGTGATCTTTGTCGAGGATTGGTCGTATGCATGCATGGACTTTCGTGGAGATCCCGACATGTAGCTGCTTGATGGCGAGCAGTGGGATGACAGTGGTAAGACACTTGATCACATTTTTTGCATTTTTACTTTTTGATGTTTTTTTATTTTTTCATGTATATGTCCTGATGATGAACACTATGGAATTGCAGATGTAGGACCAGTGAGACCCGCTGGGTTGGCTCCGGACGCACGGAGGGACACGCAAGGCATCGCAGCACTAGCCATGGCTCCCCCAGCGGATGACGAGGTGGAGACGATGGCCGGAAACCTTGAGGGACTGATGGCAGGGATCCCTGACTACCAGGGGGTCGAGGAGGTCCCCGTAGCACTGCAGATCCATACAATTGGGGTGAGACCCAGGGCACACCGCCTATTGAGGTGGGTGGCACGGGCAGCATTGTGCTATAGGGAGCACAACCCACCATAGTAGATGCCAAGGTCTATTTTTTGTTGATGATTCTTTTGAGAGACATGTGTCTCAGATGTATGCAGAGCACAGACTCTACTTGGACATATACACTTATTTTTTGAGCGCCTCGGTGCGCCACACGATATATATATATATATATATATATATATAATATATATAATATATATATATATATATATATATATATATACTATATTCCTATGGTTTATTGTTGTTTTTTTTTATGCTTCTATTTGTTGTTTTGGTTACATGTTATAAAATTTCTATCTAATACATAATTGGCTAATGCATCGATTAACGTATTTAATCGTCTTGGAATGTGTTGATATGTGATGAAATCAAAATTCCTTTCCAACAATTTAACACATAGATATAGCCTTAGAATCTGATGATCTCTGACAGAATAACGCCCATTGAGCTGGTGGACGACAAGATGAGAATCCAGGTTCACCACCAATGTTCAAATACCGAGATTGATCACCTCAGCTAGTAACTCAATAACTGCACTATACTCAGCCACATTGTTCGTGGTACAACCTAGACAAACACCTTGAAGGTATACTAGCTCACCATGAGGATAGTAGATCACCCATGCCGCAGAAGACAGGTTTCGTGTACTACGGGAGGCACCATCGGCGAAACCAACGTAAGGCGCACCAGACATCTGCGCAAGAAGCAAGAGGACACAATAAGCGGTAATCACACTGACACACCAAGCCAAAAACATGAAAGCACGCACACACAACACACCTGCTAAAACACACGTATGTACAAATCAGAGTGCCTGGAATTTACGCATAATACTTTTTCAAGTAAAGCCCATTTCAGGGCTTATCTATAGGATTCCCTTCATAGTCAATCATCTCATAGGCCCCTTTCTGCAAAAATCTCTTTACAATATAAGGCCCGTGCCACATGGGTTTGAATTTGCCTGCCCCCAGCTTATCATTGGCATGATCATAGAGCAGTACTAAATCTCCCTCAACAAAAGAACGAGGATGAACAATATGATCGAAGTGAGTTTTCACCCGCTTCTTTTGTGCTTCAATAGCTAGAGAGGCTAGTCGATGAGTCTCGTCTAGCCGCTCCAGGTAAAGAAGACGCTCTTCTACTGGAGTAGTGTCGAGGAGTAATTCGACGGCTAATTTCAAAGAAGGGATCTCGCACTCGATGGGAAGGGTAGCCTCCAGTCCATAAACCAATTGGAAGGGAGTGAAACCGGTGGCATCCTTCACAGAGGTTCAGTAGGCCCACAAGGTAGAGAACAACATCAAGTGCCAATTAGACTTGTGCATGCCAATGGTTCGTTGAAGCATCATAACTAGAACCTTGTTGATGGCTTCTACTTGGCCATTGGCCTGAGGATAGTATGGAGTCGAGTTATCGTGTCGTAAGCCTAACTGGGTTGTAAGCTCAGTCATCATATGATTACGGAAATGCTTGTCGTGATCAATGACGATGGCCTAAGGGACTCTGAACCGTGAAAGGACATGATTAAACAAAGATTGTGTCGTTGTGTGACCGTCTTCAGATAATGTGGGCATCGCCTCGGCCCATTTTATGAAGTAATCAATGGCAACGATGATATACCCATGCTCCCTGGCCGAGCGAGGGTTACAAGTCATATAATCAATGCCCCATTTTGCAAAAGGGCCGACGGTAACAACAGGGTGCAATAGAGCGGGAGGCACACGCATCTTCCGCTGGTAGATTTGGCACTCATGACAAGAACAGACGACAAGAATGCAGTCCTTAAATATGGAGGGCCAAAAGTAACCGGTGCAGAGGATCTTTTGAGCAGTAGCATATCCAGACATGTGACCACCATAGGCGCCAGAATGGCAGTCATTTAAAACTCGCTCAGCTTCCTCGAGTGTTAAACATCGGTGGAGAACAGAGTCAGCGTCGAGACGGTACAGGGTATCCCCAATAATGAGATATGGCTGAGATTGATGGTGAATCTGTCACCGAGCATCCTTAGACACATCGAGATGAAAAGAGGACGTCTGTAGATAGACAATGATATCCTTGTACCAGGGATCGAGGGTGCTGATTAAGAAGAGGGTTTCATCCGGAATATGGTCCTCTAACTGAGAGCGCGCGGTAAGAGATGGCAAAGAGCACAACAATTCAACAAAGACGAGGGATTTCTTGGACTTGGCAGTAGTGAATTCCAAGTCTAACTCTTGGAGGATAACAATCCACTTCGAGTACTTGCCCCCCAGCAGCTGACGTGACAGGATATACATCATCGGGTTGCAATCATAACCCACTATCATAGTGTGCAATAAGATATAATGGCAGAAATGTTGGATGGCACAAACGGCAGCCAATGCCAACTTCTCGATGTGAGCATATTGAGATTCTGTATCTAATAGATTGCGGTTGAGATAATAAATGATGTGCTCAGTGTCATCGTCATCATCTTGAACGAGAACCATGCCAATAGTGGTATCGGCAGCAGCCAAATACAGAGTGTAGTCGCGACGATAATCAGGAGGACGCAACAATGGAGCCGAAACAAGGAGAGCCTTGAGGTGCTTGAAGGATTCTTGAGCAGTGGCATCCCAACGAAAAGGGGTGTCCCACTTTAATAACCGCGTAAAACCTTTGGCCACTTCGGCATAGTTCGGAATGAAGCGTTGTAAAAAATTCACTTTGCCCTGTAAGCTCTGCAATTGCTGCAAAGAAGGAGGGGGAGGAAGATTCAGAATGGCCTCGACCTTAAGGGGGTCCAAACGGATGCCCTCTCAGGAGACGATGAACCCGAGAAGTCTGCCAGATTCTACGCAGAAGACACACTTATGTGGATTGAGCCGAATATGGTAGTGTCGACAGCGGAGAAAGATTTCGCGAATATGAGCGGGATGGTCCTGGCGTTTAGCTAAATGAGCTGGTAGATCATCCAAGTAAGGTTGCACGATGTGTCGGATATCATGGAATGCATAAGACATCGCGCGTTGGAAGGTAGCACCGGCGTTCTTCAAACCGAAAGGGAGCTTTTTGTAGGCGAAAGTGCCCCATGGACAGATAAAGGAAATCTTGTGTTGATCGACAGGTGCAATGTTAATTTGGTTATAACCAGAAAAACTATCCATAAACGAGTACATTTCACTTCCGCCACACTCATCAATGAGCTGGTCAATGAAGGGTGTGGGGTAGTTATCCTTGGGACAGGCCCGATTAATATCACGATAATCAACACAGACCCTGATGGTGCCCTGCTTTTTATTCACATGGACAATATTGGAAACCCAATCTCTGAGTGGGATGGGGTAGATAAAACCAGCCTTGAGAAGCTTTTCAACTTCCGCTTTAATGGTTGCAGCCTTTCGGGGGTGCACGAGGCGTAAACGCTATCGGACAGGCTTAGCTCCCGGATACGTGGGTATCTCATGCACCACAATACTTGGGTCAATGTCGGGCATTTCTTCGTAAAACCAAGCAAACACGTCACGAAATTCGTGAAAAAGACCAGTATAGAGCTGAATCTCCTCAGGAGTACAAGTTACTCCAACATGGATATGCTCAACAATCCCTGGTTTAACAGAGATGTCGACCAGTTGGGTTTGCGTGATGTTTCCCATGTTCCCTTCAGAGGACACTTGATAAACTGGGATGGGTATCTGAAGGGGTTGTGAGGGGAGACAAGGAGAAAACCACTCGAGACAGGCAAGCATTTCCTGGTGGGCAGGGAGGAACGAGGAACAATGGTGGAGATTGGACCAAGGGGGTTCCTCGAGAGACATGGTCTTGATAATGGCTTCATCATAAGGAAATATTTCCTTTAAATGATCTGAAGAAGCATGGTCTCCAAGCCAAGGGGAATGAGCATACGAGTCAAGAGCTATACTCAAAGGAGCAGATTCAGGAGGGGGAGCTGATGCAGAAACAATTTCGACGTAGTTGAGCTCGGCAGGACTCAACGACATCTCATCACCCCATGATTCTATCTGGTCAATGGGGGGAAGAACCCAAGGATCAGAATGAACGAAAATCATATTAATAGGAGCGACGTTTGGAGGTGGGAGTGAAAAGACACGCATGAGGGCAGGATCTTTAAAGAGCCCAGTTCCCACGCTCTCTAATCGAATGGAGGTATGCTCCAAAAAAGGCACGTTGCCTTCGGAAGAGGAGGCGAAGAAATGCAGCTGGTCTACTGTGACAAGCTTCCCTTGATGAGGGAAATGAATGACACGAAATAGAGATGAAGCCATGGCTCACATGGCATATGTCTAGCTTTGGCCCAAAAGGAGGTTGTAAGTTAGATTAGCATCAACGACTTCAACTTCCACTTCAACAGTCTTCCCTTCCAAAGTAAGCGGCAAACGTTGGAGTATACCATAAGGGCGAGATTCTCTCCCGTCAAAGGCTTCCAAGGTCGTAGGAGACTGACTCAAGGTCGGAGAACCAATAGCCTTCCAACAAGCAACAGACATAATGCAAGTTGAAGCGCCTTCATCAATGACCGTATGATGAATCGTTTTAGAGTTGATGATGACCTGGATAAGGAAGGTAGTCTCGGTACATGGCTTTCGAGATCAAAAGTGATCAGATCTGAGTCGGCCAGGTTGATGCCACCGATGGCCGATAGCAAAGACTTCCTCTGGGAGGGGCAGCTCTGGAGAACTTCTAGAGCGAACATAGCTGACACAACCTGGGCTAAGTCCTCAACGATGTTGTAGCACTGAGCAGCATGAGCATTAGGGTTGTAAGAAGATTTCCTTAGTACACCTTTAGGAGGGGGTCGGATAGGCGTCTCGGTGCTAGGTCTCTCAATATGGAGTGGACCAGAACTAGACGTAGGAGCACTTGAGGGGACCTTAGGCTATTTCCCGATAGACGACGGATATTCTTTTGCTCGAGTACTAATGTGAATGGGAATCTTCCCAGCCATGAACACTTGAGAACCAAAGGGAGAAGAGGATTGGGATGGGTCAGCCACCATTTGCATTTGTTGCGAGGGGAAAGTTTCTTTCAGCACTGCAAGAGTCCCAGGAGCACCTTTCAAAAAGCGACTAACTTCAGACCGCCTAGGTAGTCTTTGGTATAGTGATCCTCATCACAGATAAGACAAGGATACTTGGGCTTGCGTTTGGTTCCTTCCTCGGGTGGAGGTTTAGGGGAATCCTGTTCGGGTTGATCAGCTTTCTTTTTCCCTTTTCCCTTCTTTTTTCCTTTCGAGGCTTTATCCGTCATGGTGGACTGGACGGCGTTAACCTCGGAAGTATTACCAAAATTAGACATAGCCTGAGAAATATTTTCATTTGAAGCAATCGAATTTTGCTTCCCAGGGTTCATGGAAGATTTCTTAGAGGACGGATTTACAGAACCAATGACACCGTCAACAGATGGCTTGCGTGGAGCTTTGGAAGTTTCGAGCCTCGGGGCATCAGGAAAATAATCATATAGCGTACCGGACTAGAAGTAAACCAAGTCAAGTGTTATCTGGGAATAGTGTCCACTCGGATGTTTCTATTCCCACTAAGATGGGTGGCTATCTTAGAAACAAACAATCAAAGTCTATTATTGTTTCCTTTTATGAAAAGAGACGATAGGAGAACCAAGAGGGCCAACCTGAGTCTTGCGCTTGATTTCCTCTCCTTGATAGAGTTTCGTCATTTCTTCTTTGTCTGCCCAGCTTCAAAAGAACCTGTGGAATCACAGCAACATACTAATATGCAAGAAACAAGGATCTAAATTCATAAATAATACATGATCAGATGTGTATTAACCATATACCTGCATATATAAAAAAGTACACAAGAATATGGAAGGAAACAAGAATATCTTTATTCAGATGAAAAGGAGCAAGAGGATTACAACCATGTGCTCTGACCCAGCATCATCCTCTAGCTAAGAAGCCCTTCTTCACCTCAAGAAAAGCTAGATCACCCAACACTGTGAATGTACACCAGAAAACCAACAGCACTTCTCTATAAGATACAAAATTCCAACCTCCGGATCTCTGTGATGAGGGATCCATATATAGATGATTACAGAGAGGTGAGTCATCTTTTGGGATCTTGATTAGTGTCTTCTCTCTGATAGTTCCTGCTTCAACTTGGAGAATGAAGATCTCTTACTCATCCCTGGTCGAAAATGGGGTGGCAAGTGTCAGAGGGGAAGCTTCTGGAAGATTCCATGATCTTCCACCTCGCATTTTGGTCCC
>APFE031421866.1:64690-118128 GCA_000404065.3 Pinus taeda | reverse complement strand
AACCTCCCAAAATTTTGTTCTAGTAGCCTCCTTTCTGTTTTCTGTTATAGGGATACCACACTAGATTATAATGCAGCATGATCTAGCAAGGAAATACACCCTTAAATCTGGAGAAGAAATGTCCCTTAAGATCCTACTGGATGTCTCAGACCTGCACCCTTCTTCCACATATAATATGCACCCTAAAATAGAGGTAGCCCACCACCAAACTCGTGCTCCAGTTGCATGTGCCCTTGCCTCATATCTTCACCCTTATTTTAGAGCTCCTTTATGATTTGAATGAACCTTAGGATGTATCAATATAGTCTTCCACTCAAACTCTTTTTGTAATCTTCACATGGGGTGTGACATTAGCCCTTAAGGGTACTCTAACATGCTAGCCAACTTGTCCTACTAGGCCTCACACCCACACATTAACTTCAAAAATTCACAACTCAAGATTGACATCTCAGATTTTGATGATTCTGAATGTGTTGGATTTGCCTCGACATACTCTATCATCTCCATCCATCACATGTCAAAATATCATCATGGTTCTGGCCCAAACAACTTTGGGTCCAAAACCCCGGGCTTGGATTTCAAGCCCACAAGGCTATTTGTGGAGCTCCTTCCTCCAAACCCTTAACCCTCAAGGCTTGGATTACCTACAAAGATAAAAAATATAAACACTCCCTCTTAGTGAGGGAGGTAATTGCAAGACTAGGAATTAACCATCATCAACATCAATGACACTAGCCCATCTGGTGTCCATCACTATAACATACTCTATAGAATGAACCCAAAAATCTCGGTAGTATCTCTTCCTGAGTAAATCTGACCTGAAGATCCAAAACCTCCATAGGGCTGCTCCCTTTGAGGCTAGAACCCCTCTAAGCCTACACGATCTCTATTGGGTTAGTCCTGCAAGAACTCATCTTCCTGGATCAAATACCACTCGTACAAATCCCTCCAATCTCAGATATGCAACATCACGATCCGATGAAGACTCTAGCCTACCAATATGTAGTCCATCATATTGAAGCAATCTCAATCATCATGATCTCATCCATGCTAAAGCAATCCTCAAGTAGTCCCAACCATCCATGACAAGTCATGGGAATTCCATGATCAACAACCTGTACTACAAAAAATTGTTGTTCCCCAAACTCACCACTAATCCACTAGAATTCCTAACCAATATTGAAACCAAGCTAGTCAAGACCACATCTCCATGTCTTCAGATGAAACCTTTGCTCCATGATATAGATACCCAAAAAACCCTTTGAGTTTCTTCGTTGTGCATACTCTGATTCAGTTCCCTCAAAGTAGCTTAGACACGCTCTGATACCATGTTTTTTTTCCACGATCCTGGTGTATAGGATAGAATCTTAAATCCTTCACACTACCAAACCAAAATCACAATGGAGCCACTTTGCACAGTGAAATATAAACAACATTAAATGTACTAGTGCACAAAATATACACAACTATTTACAAAATTATGTAGAATATGGAAAATAAACCCAACTTCGTTATATTAATAAAATTGAATAATACAACAATCTAGGGCTCCTATACCAGTGATAATGGCCCTCATACATCCAATGATACAAGAAAAAAACTGGGGCTTGGTGTCTGTCCATCGATAACCAATCTTCCCTCAACAAGATACTCTGAGCATCTGGTTGTAGTGTGCTCTCTCATCTCCTCTTGGTCGTACCCTGTACCTACCTAGTCCTTTTGATCCCGATTTGTAGCACTACCTCTATCAACGATCCAAGTCCATTTGGCAACTAAACCTCAATTGTTAATTTTCTCTCTAGTTGTACCCTAGTCCATCAAGGGAACAACACCTCAAGACTCTTGTCGAGTTGTTCACAACTCCACTTGTGAGGAATTATCAACTTCCCACTATAGTTTTCCTGTGCTACTCCATTGAATACTAACATAGGCCAATGGAGGGCTTCCCAACATCTTCTGTATATGTCCTTATCAACACACAAGTCAAGGGATGTAACAACTGCTCCTTTAGCTGATCAGACCTTGAGCTCAATCATTCTGCCACTCCTATCATCCCTTCGTCCATTAAGGCATTGCACCTAGGGCTCCACACTTGGACCCTCTCATGCTTCCCTCCAATAGGCCATGAGGTATTCAATACTTGATGTAGCATCTTCTCCTTGTTAGGGAATCCAACACCTATGAAGCCCTTCATCTGGGCTACCAACAGACTCCTCAAATCTGCCTCTTCAAATACACCATCCAACTGCAAGTCACATCAACTCAAGAGGACTAACATACATTTTCTCTGTAACCTCCTACTACTCCTCTTGACACATGCACTATTGTTTATGAAATGACCATAGGATGACCCAACTCTGTCCTCTTCTAGGACCCATCCACTAGCATCCATACATCATCAAAAGACCATCTGCAACCATATTGTTGTTGCCCTCTTGCCTCAATTTCTGTGCACTTTGGAAGACTGGTTAGTGCACACCATTATCCCTAACCCACTACTCCAAACTTATGTAATCTTCTCCTAATGAACTGCTCTCTTTGCTGTCTAAATATGGGTACCCAAACATTGATCTAGTGCTTGAGGCTCCTCCTCAACACACCCTAGAGAAACTTTGTACCAACAATAAGATAAAACAGTCCTAAACTCATGGAAGATCCCTACCATAGTTGTGTTCTAGCCTGGGCATATGCAACCTAGAAAGAAGGCCTCCTTTGAGGCTCCACACCCTCCAAACAACCTCCCAAAATGTTTTTGTAGCAACCTCCTTTCTGTGGCCTATTACATGGATACCGCACTACATTAGAATGCACAAAAAATACCATTAACTCACCTCAGAATTTCAGCCTGATTTGGCAAGGAAATCCACCCTTAAATCTGGCCATGACATGTCCCTTAATATCCTTATGGCTGCCTCAGACCTGTGGTCTTCTTCCACAGAGAATCCACACCCTAAAATAGAGGTAGCCCAGCACCAAACTTGTGCTCCAGTTCCCTACATCCTTGCCTCAGATTCAAACCCTTATTTCAGAGCTCCTCTATGATGTGACTACACCTTAGGGTGTATTAAAATAGTCTTCCACTCAACCTCCTTTTATACTCTTCATGTGGGGTGTGACATTATCCCTTAATGGCACTCTAACATGCTGATCGACTTGTCCTGATAGGCCTCACAACCACACATTAACTTCAAAAATTCACAACAAAAGATTGACAATTTAGATTTTGATGATTCTCGATGCGTTGGATTCGCCTTGACATCCTCTATCATTTGCATCCATCATATGTCAAAATTTTGTCATGATTTTGATCCAAACAACTTTGGGTGCAAAACCCTAGGCTTGGTTTTCAAACCCACAAGGCCACTTGTGGAGCTCCTTCCTCCAAACCCTTGATCCTCAAGGCTTGGTGTTACACCTCCCAAGCTACCAAAAATCAACAATATACAATGTCCAATATAGCTTGGGTGTCAAGTCATAAATGAAGAAAAATATACATAGAATACATTACATTGTCACCTATTATAGGATAATCAAATTGAACAAATGAAAAATTACCGAGGTTTTATCTCTACAAATAAAATTAAAGTTCAACCTGATGATATGTAAATATTACACGCACACACACACACACACACACACGAACGACATATGCAATATTCCATATCATGAGGTTGACCTTTAATTTTATTTGCAGAGATAAAACCTCAAATTTTTTTCCCTTGTTATATATATATATATATATGGGGGATTAATTTATGAAGTAATTTGAAGGGATGTTAGAAAGGACTAGGGTTAGAGTCATTACTTAGAAGAATACCTTTGGTAGTTGTAGTTTTATAATTGAAGTCTCCTAATAAGAGGATATTACCTTCATTCCTTAGATTATGAATATCCTGACTGCATTATAGGGGAAATTCTTATCTAGATTATTTTTCTTATAGAAGGTATGGTTGATAAATGTAAAATAAGAAATTATGATATAAAGCCTCTTAGTGTTAGTGTCAAATATTTTTATCCAAATGTACTGATTGAAGGAGTCTATCTTATTAAGTTGAGTGTAAGGAGAAATACTCTTTTTTTTATATAACAAGCTATACCTCGAATTCCTTTATGAGAGGATTTCTTCTTCTATGTTGTAACACATCAAACGCTAAAACATATATAATTATTTTTTTACCTTTATATGACTAACACTATATAATTAATATTACAATGGGCCTACCCTAATCTTTGCGCAATTGATTACTGTAAGGTTTCATGCAATAATTAAAGGGATTAATGTGATTGGAAAGGGCTATAAATTGTCTGTCCGACGGATCTACGGGGCCAATGGCTCTGCCCCATCACATGCTTACTTGGAAACTGTGGCATTTACACCACCCGAACAACACATTGAACCGAGACATTGCCACTTGGTCCACAGCGTTAATGTTAACAGCCCGGCCTGCTGCCAAAGAGCTAGAGCATTAATGCGAAGGGTTTTTCGACTGTGGGATCTGCTAAGGGTGAATCCAACGGTTCATTTGATTACTGCTAACCCTAACCCCTCTTCCGACTACCAAAATTACTCATTTCTCATTTGTTTGAGGTATTATTTGAGTGTTGCGCTCTGCAACTATGTTGAGCTTGGTAGAGGAGCTATGGCAACTCTGTGAATAGTTTCATGGTTCATGATGGACATCATGATAACACCGAACCCCCACATTTCGTCATTGTCTGGTGGGCACACCAGTAAATTGTTAACTCTTCTCTGCCCATACTCTGTATTTGATTTCATACTTTCACCTTTCATAATGATTGCTGAGTTTACCATTTGTAGGTGTTGCTTAGGTTGTTGCCACTCCTTTCATCCGACCGCAAAGGTGCTAGGAACATCTTCCCTTCGAGGTAACGGTTTAGTCTCAAAATTTGGAAACCCGACTATTTCTTTGCTTAGTTTGTAGAGGGATATTAACTATCGCCTGATATTACAGGCCTTCAGCTCTTCCTCGCCTAGAGCGATTCTTCTTCAGGTAAGGAGGTAAAAACATATGTTTTTAGATTTCCTTGTTTTTGAATTTGGTTATGAATGCTAAGGATCTAATCTTCTACTTTGTTCTCACAGGTACATTCTTCGACTTGTGGATTTCTTGTGCATGGTTATCAAAACTCCCTAACAATGTACTCGTCCTCGATGCTTTTAGGTTGGTGTCTTGAAGCCCTTCGACGATGTTGAGAACGAGAAAGAATTCTTCATTTTATCTTTTGATGAAAGTAACTAGGGTTTGCTCCTTTAGTTGATAGAGGTTTTGCGGGCCTTGAGCAAAGCTCGACCAATCCTTACAGAATGAGTCGTTTAGATTTACAAACAAGGTTATAGTGAAATACAATTTGGTTATTTACTTTTTAAGTGGATTTGGGTATTCAACCCGATTTCACCATGAATATACTATATATTTAACAATTTGTAACTTCGAAGGTTTATATTTATGTTTGGCTACTTTTCTTGGTTTAATGGAGGTAATAGTTTAAGATTTTCATTTGGAATTCTGCTATTATGAATGTCGATCGGCTCTCGGTCTGTCCTCCGAGATTCGATGGAGATCTTGTCACAGACCTTAACTGTTTTGTCGATAATTTCTATATGCACTCAGAATATTTGCCTTAACTATTTTGTCGATACTTTATGTATATATTCAGAATTTCACCTTAACTGTTCTATCGATATCTTGTATATACATTCATAAATTTGTTGATGGTTGACTGAGAGCGATATCACCCTTCATATATGGTCTGGATTCCTATATTGTGTTTAATGATAGTGATCAGGGTTCAAATGTTGTATTTATATAGATTTGAATGTTGTTCCCAATTAGTTGTTGTCTTTGTTCATTTTTACATTTAGTTCTTTTGGAGAAATCTCAGAAAGAAAAGGTAGTCTACAGGCATTTGGAAATGTTCTTTGTATAATTGCTCGAAATAGTAATGTATTAAATATTTTACTGTTCTAGGAATAAACAATTCAAGCTTAGAATAAAACTAACATTATTAACGTTCCAGTCTTCTATAGAATAGATTGTATCATTTGTTACCTCAACCAAGAGACCATAATTTTTGGATAAAAGATAAAAGCTACTTCCTCCTTTTGGTTCTAGATACCTCAGAATATGCTTAAAAAATTAACTATAACAATTATTTTCTAGAAATTAAATAATAAGTCTAAAATTGGTCACTTATCTGTGTCCGATTGTTTTTAGAACTGCATAAATACTCTCTGTTTTTCCTGGAAGGTCCAACCACCCAGCCATGGACCTAGCAATTATGTCTAGCATCTCCCATCGAGCACATCCTACCCATGACATACACTAAGAATTCACAGTCTGGCATCATGGGCTTCAGGACTATTGTCCAGCCTTAAGTCGCACGCTAGTTCACATCCTACCCATGACATTCACTAAGCATTCACAGTCTGGCATCTTGGGCTTCAGGACTATTGTCCAGCCTTAAGTCGCACGCTAGTTCGACTGTTGCCATAATTTGTTTTCCCCATAATTTGTTTTCCCCACTGGTTCCTTTTGCCCAGCTCAAGGAAATCAAAAGCTCAAAAATAAAAAATAGTTCTTCATGCCCCTTTTCCCTTTCCTTTTGGGAAAGAAAGATGGCAATTGTTTCTAAGTAACTATTTTCATTCAATAAAGTTTCTGAAATTTTGCGTAAAACTTGGTAAAACAAAATAACGGTTTGTGCAACAAAGGGTGTTACACATGTCAACCATAAAACAAATCCATTTATGTGAGGGACCTTACACTCCCATGTTTCCAAGTTTTACTAAGAAAACAACATCAATTTCACTCAAGATCCAACATAACATAGGACTTTTATGCCATGAAAACTCATAAGAATTCAAAAAAAAATCCTAAATGTTCCAAATTCCTATTTATCACTTTCATTTTAGTCTCTATATTTAATAATAACTTTCTTAATAATTTATTAAACTATTACATTCAACTAATAATTTAAATTTCCATTTGAATAATTATAAAAACTATAATCACATGACCCATAAAAAAAATCAATATTATGATCTTAAGTAAATATTAACAATTTAGTTTAATTAACTTATTTAAATAATAAAATTAGTTAAATATAATAATATTATTTTAAATATTTTTTAATAAATTTATATTTTATAAAAAATTAGAGATATGTTAAATTAAACATAAACATAAAATGATATTTTATCAACTTTAAGTAATTGTATACACTAAAAGGCCAGCTGAGGGCCAACTCATCTTTTCTATGAAACTATGTCATACACTACTCATGTTACCTTTTCTTTGAAATGTATGTTTTCTTATTTCTTTGAAACTATGCTGTACACTATTCATGTTACCCTTTCTGGAAAATTTACGTTTTCTATAATTAAGATGATACTTATAAATTATAATTATATTTTATTAATAAAATATAAAATTTTATTAAAATTAAAATTAATTTAATTTTTATTAATTATAAAAAATTACATATTAATATAAATAAAATTTATAACATTTTATAAATAAAATCGATTATTTAGTTTAAAAGTTTAATTTAAAAATTAAAATAACTTTTACTCACTTAAATATTCTTGGTTGAATAGATATATTAAAAAAACATAATTTCCGATAATAAAGTTATTGTTACTTCCATGTCAAAAACAATATCCCGTTCCAATAAATATATTTTAAAAAATAAATAAAAGTAAAAATAATTTATATAATTATAAATTTATTTTAATTACAAAATGATTAAACATTTAGAAAATAAGCAGAGAATTTTTTCATATATTTAAAAATATTCAAAATAAAAGAAAAGCTTTTGAAATTGAGAAAATGCCTATTAATCTCAATAGGGATGACGGATGGAAGATTAGTAGTCGGTGCATCCCAGCACTTCCTTCCTAGCCTCTTCATCCCTGGCTTTCCTTTGTTCCTTGTTTCCTTTCCTCTTCCCTTGATCAGGTTTGGATTATTAAATTTATTATAATTAGTAATTACGGAATTTTCATCCTAATTATCTTATTAATATCGTTTTAACATTAAGTCACTTCTAAAAAGAATAATTAACCTTATAGAAAATTGTTATAACATTATCTCTAGTATCATAATAATACTAAGATATAACACTAATAATAATATTAGTCTTTGAATAGGATTAATCGGACTATAAGTTAGTAATATTAGCTAAGTATTATAAGTTTGTAATTAAGAATAATAATAATATTACTATTAATTTTTACACTAGGCCATTAATAATAATAATAATAATAATATGTATTTAATAATAATATTATTAATATCTATATACGACAATTGCCATTAATATTTTATCCTTAATAGTAATTTCCCCTATTATTTATACTATTTATAGGAACATAATATTAATTTATAATTATCAACATACATTCTAATATTTCCTTATGGTGATTAACTATCGTTGGAGGAATTGACGAAGATGGCTAGGGTTTCACAGTGCAGGGATGTTGCCGCCGCCGGCCAAGAATCCAGATTTCTGAGCCGCAAATGCTCAGCGCCGAAAGGGAACGAAGCTACAAAACTATCTTCAGATCTTTCACTCTCTCTTGCCGTTGTCCTTACCGCCGCAAAAGGATTTGCCAAACAGGGGAGGGCTGCTCGACTTTGCAAGAAGGATTTGCGGCCAGTCAAACTACTGCCCCCATGCCGACCTTCCTTTGCTGTTCGTATAGGCTTCCAAGGGCAAATCACTTGTTAGCGCTTGAGATTTCACCTCAGGCTGAGAAAGGTAAACTTTCAAGGCAACATCAAACCATTCAACCCCGTAGCTAGCCCTACGGGGCAGGAGAAGGCTCTCTCCGGTCAATCTCAGTAAAATCTTCAATGGCGAGATGACCCACAAGGTAACACAGATATTAGGCTAGTAAACTGATAAAAGGGGTTTTTTAATAAAATGACGGGGTTTTTCTGGGCTGCTTGGGCAAAATCACAGCTTGAACAGAGAAATATAATGAATAGCACAGATTATCGACTGAGGCAAGGTAGGCAAGAAATTTAGCATCAAACTTACATTTAAATGGGATGGCAAGACTGGTGAGGAGCTGACAAGAGCATAGGAGATGAATCCTTGTCAAACAGAGGAAAACATTAAACATGAACAAACTTATAGGCAGAGCATGGTAGGCATGAATTCTTACCTAAACACTTCATTTGCTCAATTAGAAATGATCATGTAGTGAAATGAAACATAACATATTACATATGAAACAAGAGAAAAACTTATGCTAAATTATCATACCACAGGGATCTCAGAAGTCAGAGCTGTGAAATTTTCATTAAAAATCTTGCCAATGACTATACAATGAAGCTCTGCTACGCTACAACAGTTTTCAGCCCTCAGAAAACTCTCCCCTCTCTCTCTACTTACAAATGATTTTGTTTTTTATACATTAAAAAAAATCTGTTAAGCAAAAACAAATCGACCCCCAAGACAAGGGATTTGTTTTTCAATATTAATAAATAAAACTAAAAAAACAAACACTCAGCGCTTCTGAAGAGAGAATAGCGTATCCTTCTACTTGATAACTGATGAAGTGGCATTCCAGGTGTCAATCCTATTGCTAAAAATAAACATAGGCAACCGAAATCTGTTTCAAGTTTGTAGATATGATGTGTAACAACATTCAAAATTCTTGGTTCCGTTAGTTTAATGAACTTCGTGGACCAGTCAGCGTCAAAAACTCCATCCGGCGCAACGAGGAGTGGTTTTACTTTCTGATTCTTGTAAATCATTTTCAGAATCTTATGAAGCTCAACGATTTCAGCTGCGTACCGCTTGGCACTGATGTTGTTTCCAACGCCACTTTCGGACAACTCATTTCCTAATTGCCATGCCTGTATCTTGTAACCATGATCAACTGGATAAAATCACGAGCATTGCTTGAATCCCAGGGTCCCGTAGCAGCGTTGGGTGTCAATTGCTTTCCATTCAGTGCGTTTCAATCCAAAAGCCACAGATGTCCGTAATCCCACAAAATCGCCAAAGGATCCCAATAATCGCTGGCAGAAATCATGGAACAGTTTAGAAGCTCGTCTTGGAACACGAGTTTATCTTTGTAAGTGTGTTTAAAACATTGAATAATAAACCGGTTTGCCACGTCTGTTAGTTGCAGAAGTACAGTGTTTGTAAGCATGGTGGGACGAAGCTGTAGGAAAAACAATGCAGACTTTATTGTGAAAGGTGATGAGTTTTGCAAGGCATGTGTGCAATGATTGATACATGCTTTTACACCGAATTTGTCAGCAACCATTAACAAATCTAGCAGTTCAGTTACAGAACGCGGCTCTAGTGTTCCCCTGTATATGAACTGTAATAAATCCATGAATGCCGCTTTCCTCTGCATGACTTACATAAACAGTGGCATTCTCTTTATTGATTCCCTCATTCCATTTGAGGAAAGTGTCTTGAAAAAATGACTCTTTTAGCCAATATAGCGGAATTAATACGAGCACTATTTGAACAATCCATTTTCATAGAATTACCAATGTGGCTAATTGCATCGTTATTGTCATATGACTGTTTTCCAGCGAAAAGCTTGTCTCCTCCCACAAATCCCTACGATATGATTTTCCATTAAGATATAGTGTGCCATTAACAGACACCTCTATAGAAGGAGATGAAGTGACTTTTCCAATAACCTCAAACAGAACACCGGAATCATTGAGTTTCTTGGCAATGACATCAAGATTGGCACGGTTAACCTCGAGGACAAGGCCAAGTTCTTCTGCAAATAGTACTTCAAATATACCAGCACTTTTAGAGCTTAGGTTAACTTTCATCCCACAGTTTCCTGCAAAAGCCATCTCCAACAGAGATACAACTATAGCCCCATCACTAATGTCATGACCAGCTGAAACAAGATTCTCTGCAACCAGCACCTGGACTGCATTGAAGAATCTCTTGAGATCTGAAACATCATCAAGGTCTGGGCAAACGTCACCAATCTGATCAAAAATATGAGCAAGGGCAGAACCACCTAAACGGTGTTTTCCTTTAGCCAAATCAACATGAAGTAAAACTCCATCATCTCCCAGCTTCAAGTCTGGTGTAACAGTCTTTGAAATATCTGGACAAGTCACATAAGCACTGATTACTAGATTCCCAGGAGCTTTGACAGTCTCTCCTGCAGCTTGTGCTGCCATAGAAAGGTTGTCTTTGCCACCATCTATTGCTATCCCAAGTTCTATCATTGTATCCCGAACCAGGAACTCAGCTTCCTTTGATTTTTTTGACTACCCAAATCAACAATATGTTTCTTGGTAAACCAAACTGGCCCTGTTCAATACGATGAAGAAGGTCTCGCAAGATAGCCACAAATGGTGAAATTCCAATGCCACCAGCAACCAGAATCAGATTACCATAACTTAAGTGATAATCTACCTCATGCCCATAAGGACCTTCAACTGAAGCATTCAATTTAAAAGGACATCGAACTGCTAACTATTGTTGTGTTTGTTCCCCGATCATTGAAACAATATTTTTCAGTTCATGTGTCTATTTTCCAAGAGGGTTGATAAGAATTCATAAATGATATCTGCCATCATATGGGCTGGATGACACACTAAATTGATGCCATTGTAGCCAAGATAAATTTCTTATTTGGATAAAGACAAAACTCAGCGCATGGTAGCACAAACCTGGTGGCTTTTATATAACCAATTCGATTTTTCCACATGGAAGGAACTTTGCCAACAACAAATCAACATCTCTTCGAGATTGACAGAATCTAAGAAACCAGTCAACTATGAAGAAAAAGATCCCTCCTGCTGCTGTGGCAAATAGATAGTCTCCCACATGTAACGCTAAGAACACTATGAAGAGTATGTATATTTGATGTGTGTAGAAAAAGAGTTTGAAGTAGTGCTATCGTACAAAGTGCAATGAAGTCACCCACATGGCCAACCCAGCGCAAAGGCTTATCTCCCTTGGGAGATTTGCAATATTATCCCGTTGCCACCGAACCACCTGAAACATAGCATTCAATAATGCCCGTGAAGTTATCCGTGGGACAAAACCAGAAGGTTATCTTTTTCAACCTGGAGAAGAACCGCAAGGAATTCATTCCTCTGATAAATAAACAACAGGGCATTCTCGGCGCTAATACAATCATTTAATTCAATAGCTGTGACAATGAAGTTTGTTCGGGATTTCCAGTGAGACTTCTCCAAATAGCTTTTTGCCTCTGATTGCTGATGATGTTTTGAATTGTGCTTGTGCAGAGGTAGGAGCTGAGGAAGCTGCTCCCTTTTGAAGAGTTGGAGATAAATTACATAATTTAAATCAACACATTAATGATTTCTTCTTCAAAACAGGGTTTGAAGAAGAATCAATCTCCGACATGAGACGGAGTCTAACATCGGCTCCATTTGGGATGGCAGCTGCCGCTCCGTGGAGGTGCCAAGAACCGCAGAACTTTGGGAGAGCAGACAGTGTCTCCACCCATTGGGCAATGGAGTCATTATCAACACAAATCTTGACTAAATTTTCAAACTGAAACTGAACTCAAATAATCTTCAAACAAACTAAAACAAGATGCTGCCCTTATGGCTGCTTATTTATTTACAAAGCTACCCTACTTTGCTGTACAAACACTAGATCAGGTAATACTAAAATGCCAAATTAACCATTCAAGTAAACCTGAGAATGATGTAGCTCGAGAATGCTTCCGCCAGGACACAGATGCAATTGCTGGGAGCCCTTCATGTAAGTAATGACCCTGGTCACGGAAAAGACAGCCTGATCTGTCAATCAAACTGAAAAACATGTCCATATATGCCGCAATTGGATCACGGAAGCCAGACTCTGTTGGCTGCCCCAACTCTGCAACACATACTTCCAGCTGCACATTGTTAATGTAAATGACTGTAGGCGATTCTATGATTTCTTGTTTCAATGGAGAAGGGATTTCCAAGAACTTTGTAGGGTCTTGGAAATCGTATGACTGAATCTGCTCGTCTAACCATTGAATCTCGTCTTCAATTCTTTCAACAATTAACTCGCACAATTCAATTTTGAAGACCTTTAAAGATTTGAAGCATTGAAACAAGGCACTGAAAACATTTTCATCAAATTCAAGATTTGCTAACAAATGTCTTATTTCTTCTACAGCTTCACACACGGCAGGGTCTGCCACATACCCTTCCATCGCATGAATGGATCAGCAAGCACTGGAGTGTCTGGATCGAATTGGAGTCGCCAGGTGAATGGTTCAGCCTGCATATGTATTTGACTGCTGTCCACCATCAACATCAGATCTACACCTTGATTGCATGCACTGGGACAAGACAATCAACAAGTTGAATGTTCTCCCCAGTATGGTCGCCAATATGTTAGCACTTGAGATTTCACCTCAGGCTGAGAAAGGTAAACATTCAAGGCAACATCAAACCATTCAGCCCCATAGCTAGCCCTACGGGGCAGGAGAAGGCTCTCTCCAGTCAATCTCAGTAAAATCTTCAATGGCGAGATGACCCACAAGGTAACGCAGATATTAGGCTAGTAAACTGATAAAAGGGGTTTTTTAATAAAATGACGGGGTTTTTCTGGGCCACTTGGGCAAAATCACAGCTTGAACAGAGAAAATATAATGAACAACACAGATTATCGACTGAGGCAAGGTAGGCAAGAAATTTAGCATCAAACTTAGATTTAAATGGGATGGCAAGACTGGTGAGGAGCTTACAAGGGCATAGGAGATGAATCCTTGTCAAACAGAGGAAAACATTAAACATGAACAAACTTATAGGCAAAGCATGGCAGGCATGAATTCTTACCTAAACACTTCATTTGCTCAGTTAGAAATGATCATGTAGTGAAATGAAACATAACATATTACATATGAAACAAGAGAAAAACTTATGCTAAATTATCATACCACAGGGATCTCAGAAGTCAAAGCTGTGAAATTTTCATTAAAAATCTTGCCAATGACTGTACAATGAAGCTCTGCTATGCTACAGCAGCTTTCAGCCCTCAGAAAACTCTCCCCTCTCTCTCTACTTACAAATGATTTTGTTTTTTATACATTAAAAAAAATCCGTTAAGCAAAAACAAATCAACCCCTAAGACAAGGGATTTGTTTTTCAATATTAATAAATAAAACTAAAAAAAACAAACACTCAGCGCTTCTGAAGAGAGAATAGCGTATCCTTCTACTTGATAACTGATGAAGTGGCATTCCAGGTGTCAATCCTATTGCTAAAAATAAACATAGGCAACCGAAATCTGTTTCAAGTTTGTAGATATGATGTGTAACAACATTCAAAATTCTTGGTTCCGTTAGTTTAATGATCTTCGTGGACCAGTCAGTGTCAAAAACTCCATCCGGCGCAACGAGGAGTGGTTTTACTTTCTGATTCATGTAAATCATTTTCAGAATCTTATGAAGCTCAACGATTTCAGCTGCGTACCGCTCGGCACTGATGTTGTTTCCAATGCCACTTTCGGACAACTCATTTCCTAATTGCCATGCCTGTATCTTGTAACCATGATCAACTGGATAAAATCACGAGCATTGCTTGAATCCCAGGGTCCCATAGCAGCGCTGGGTGTCAATTGCTTTCCATTCAGTGCGTTTCAATCCAAAAGCCACAGATGTCCGTAATCCCACAAAATCGCCAAAGGATCCCAATAATCGCTGGCGGAAATCATGGAACAGTTTAGAAGCTCGTCTTGGAACACAAGTTTATCTTTGTAAGTGTTTTTAAAACATTGAATAATAAACCGGTTTGCCACGTCTGTTAGTTGTAGAAGTATAGTGTTTGTAAGCATGGTGGGACGAAGCTGTAGAAAAAACAATGCAGACTTTATTGTGAAAGGTGATGAGTTCTGCAAGGCATGCGTGCAATGATTGACACATGCTTTTACACCGAATTTGTCAGCAACCATTAACAAATCTAGCAGCTCAGTTACAGAACGCGGCTCTAGTGTTCCCCTGTATATGAACTGTAATAAATCCATGAATGCCGCTTTCCTCTGCATGACTTACATAAACAGTGGCATTCTCTTTATTGATTCCCTCATTCCATTTGAGGAAAGTGTCTTGAAAAAATGACTCTTTTAGCCAATATAGCGGAATTAATACGAGCACTATTTGAACAATCCATTTTCATAGAATTACCAATGTGGCTAATTGCATCGTTATTGTCATATGACTGTTTTCCAGCGAAAAGCTTGTCTCCTCCCACAAATCCCTACGATACGATTTTCCATTAAGATATAGTGTGCCATTAACAGACACCTCTATAGAAGGAGATGAAGTGACTTTTCCAATAACCTCAAACATAACACCGGAATCATTGAGTTTCTTGGCAATGACATCAAGATTGGCACGGTTAACCTCGAGGACAAGGCCAAGTTCTTCTGCAAATAGTACTTCAAATATACCAGCAATTTTAGAGCTTAGGTTAACTTTCATCCCACAGTTTCCTGCAAAAGCCATCTCCAACAGAGATACAACTATAGCCCCATCACTAATGTAATGACTAGCTGAAACAAGATTCTCTGCAACCAGCACTTGGACTGCATTGAAGAATCTCTTGATATCTGAAACATCATCAAGGTCTGGGAAAACGTCACCAATCTGATAAAAAATATGAGCAAGGGCAGAACCACCTAAACGGTGTTTTCCTTTAGCCAAATAAACATGAAGTAAAACTCCATCATCTCCCAGCTTCAAGTCTGGTGTAACAGTCTTTGAAATATCTGGACAAGTCACATAAGCACTGATTACTAGATTCCCAGGAGCTTTGACAGTCTCTCCTGCAGCTTGTGCTGCCATAGAAAGGCTGTCTTTGCCACCATCTATTGCTATCCCAAGTTCTATCATTGTATCCCGAACCAGGAACTTAGCTTCCTTTGATTTTTTTGACTACCCAAATCAGCAATATGTTTCTTGGTAAACCAAACTGGCCCTGTTCAATACGATGAAGAAGGTCTCACAAGATAGCCACAAATGGTGAAATTCCAATGCCACCAGCAACCAGAATCAGATTACCATAACTTAAGTGATAATCTACCTCATGTGCATAAGTACCTTCAACTGAAGCATTCAATTTAAAAGGACATCGAACTGCTAACTATTGTTGTGTTTGTTCCCCGATCATTGAAACAATATTTTTCAGTTCGTGTGTCTATTTTCCAAGAGGGTTGATAAGAATTCATAAATGATATCTGCCATCATATGGGCTAGATGACACACTAAATTGATGCCATTGTAGCCAAGATAAATTTCTTATTTGGATAAAGACAAAACTCAGCACATGGTAGCACAAACCTGGTGGCTTTTATATAACCAATTCGATTTTTCCACATGGAAGGCACTTTGCCAACAACAAATCAACATCTCTTCGAGATTGACAGAATCTAAGAAACCGGTCAACTATGAAGAAAAAGATCCCTCCTACTGCTGTGGTGAATAGATAGTCTCCCACATGTAACGCTAAGAACACTATGAAGAGTATGTATATTTGATGTGTGTAGAAAAGGAGTTTGAAGTAGTGCTATCGTAAAAAGTGCAATGAAGTCACCCACATGGCCAACCCAGTGCAAAGGCTTATCTCCCTTGGGAGATTTGCAATATTATCCCGTTGCCACCGAACCACCTGAAACATAGCATTCAATAATGCCCGTGAAGTTATCCGTGGGACAAAACTAGAAGGTTATCTTTTTCAATCTGGAGAAGAACCGCAAGGAATTCATTCCTTTGATAAATAAACAATAGGGCATTCTCGACGCTAATACAATCATTTAATTCAATAGCTGTGACAATGAAGTTTGTTCGGGATTTCCAGTGAGACTTCTCCAAATAGCTTTTTGCCTCTGATTGCTGATGATGTTTTGAATTGTGCTTGTGCAGAGGTAGGAGCTGAGGAAGCTGCTCCCTTTTGAAGAGATGGAGATAAATTACATAATTTAAAACAACACATTAATGATTTCTTCTTCAAAATAGGGTTTTGAAGAAGAATCAATCTCTGACATGAGACGGAGTCTAACATCACTGAGGATGAAAAAGAATTCGGGAGAGAGCCCTCTGCGGATGTGAAGCCGTTGAAGGCTGGGAACCCCGGCGCGTTGTATGCTGACGTGAATAGCCTTGGCCACTCAGGCAAACCGCCGCTCTCCAAGGGTGCGTTGTCCTTTTGCGCTCAACAGCAACTCTACAGATCTGAAGCCCTATCCTGTGCAGCGGATTTGGGCTGGAGCGAAGGCAACCTTTGGCAGAGGCTTTATCCTCCCCTTCTGCCTCAAGGGCGTCAAGAGATAGGAAACCTAAAATCCTTGGGCCCGGTGTTGCCTCAGAAAGTTTCTGAAAATTCCTCTGCCCCCTTTCAAGTACAAATCATGCAGATCTCAGACAAGACCACTCTGCAATGGGTATTCCCCTCAGATTTGGTGCTGAATCTTAAAGTAAATCTGGAACGCCGGTTCGGGATCCCCTCTGGCTTTCAGAGACTTGTATTTCAAGGTAAGCAACTCAATGATCTTCTTCCTCTCTCTTCTTACAGCATAAAAAATAACATCTCTTTAGCATTTTCCCTTCGTTTGAGAGGAGGCACTACAGGTCAATCTTCTTCTGCTTCTCCCTTCTCCTACAAAGCTGCAGCTAACTCGGGGATACCCAAAGCTGCAGTTAACTCTAAGATACCCATCTCCCCTGAATCTCCCAAACCCAAGCCTTTTCTGGTTGACAGGTTAGAAGAGGTCCCCTTTTTTGAGATCTCCCACCCTGACGTTGAAGCTGACATTCAAAAATATGCTGAAAGGGCCATCATTTGCAGATTTAATGGGCTTTGGCCCCGCTCCAAGGACCTTTATGATTGGATCCATAACAAATGGACTCACCATTGCAAGGTCTGCTTCTGCTCAAAAGGATATTTTATAGTTCTGTTCGACAGTCCTAAGCACTATGAAAAGGCCTTAGAAGAAGGTCCTTGGTTCATGGGTTTAGCAAGACTCTTCTTAACTCCATGGTTCTCAGATTTTGACCCAGCTTCTGCAGTTATCACAAAAGCCGCTGTATGGATCAGACTTCCAAACCTCCCACCTCACCTGTGGCATACAGTCGTCTATAGAAGAATAGGCAACACCTTGGGCAGTTTTTTAATGGGAGATTACAAGCGGGAACAACAAGGCCTCTACACATATGCTAGAATATGTGTAGAGCTTGATCTAAGCAAGGGACTGCCATAGCAAATCAATCTCAAGATAAATGACTTTGTATGGACCCAGAGCCTGGATTACGAAAACACTGCCTTCCATTGCCGCCACTGTCACCTAACAGGGCACTTACAGAATTCCTGCCCATCGCTGCCTGCAAAATCGAAAAAGGGTAACTTTGCAAAAACCAAGCCCAAGCGTTGGTCCCCATTGTTTGCCGCTGCCAGCAGTAAGCTCTGACTCCTCAATCTCAGAAGATGAGGAGAGCGACTCAGAACAGGCTCAGGCGCCTCAAATGACGGATCCGCCCACAGATACTCCTGTGCACAATACTGTCACATCAATCTCCCATAAACGTATCCATGAGACCTCCTCTTCTGAATCAGAAAAGGAGATCCCCCTGATGGAGAATTCCAGTCTACAAGTTGTTCTAGCTCATTCTCCCTAGGATGGCTGGACAAAAGTCAATAAAAAGAAAGGGAAAAAACACCGTGTTGAGGTAACTGCTCCTGTAGGGTAAAAGTTAGTTTGGCTCTCAAGATATTTGCTGTAAATCCATGATTGGTTCACTCCTCTCGGGGACCGAGGTTGACAGCTTTATCATTTCAGGTCTGCCGGTTTCCTGTTTCTCATGATTGTATTATATTTTACTCAATAGAAATAGTTTAATTCACAAAAAAATTATTAATTTATAATTAATAATAATAATAATAATAATAAAGAATATATTAAAAAAAAATAAAAAAAAAATTAAATAGTTAATTTAGGAGTTGTCTATAATGACTTTTTGGAGATTCTGGTGACGGAATCCAGCGGAAAGGCTTTCAAAAAGTCTCATTATAGACAACTGCGTTAATTTTTACTCTAGGCCATTAATAATAATATGTATTTAATAATAATAGTATTAATATCTGAGATCAGGGTGAGATTTAGCAGAAGGAAGATGGGGATCGACGGTTTTTGGCTTCGTAAAGGATTAGGTTAGGGTTTCTGCCTAATCTGCAGGTTTCCTCCACGATCGGCTAAAGACTCGCCGCTCTGTTACCTCTCCCCAACTGTTGGTGCTTAGCCGTTTCTAGGGGTTTACGGAATCAACCGACTGTAACGGTGCCCGACAGCTGACGGTTCCCAACTCTTTTCGCGGCCCGGTTACAGCTTCTTTTCTGTCGGTTTCGCTGGGATACCCGCTCGAGGTGTATTTGTTCTGGGATGCAGTTGACAATGGAGGACAACATTGATGCCATAGATTATTCTGCTGACTCATTGGAAGGGGTCTTCATTTGGCGCACTCCCCTGGCCACATCAGGTGGTTTGTACAGCTCGGCTATCCCGGATCATTTCGCCCCTTATCAATTTGGGGACCAGCAACCGACTGGCTTAGTCGTCCTCCCCGATGATCCACCGACCTGGCCGGCTTTATCCAGCCCCCTCACTCACCAACGACCTTGGGTTTTATTTCTGGTTGTCTTAACCCTAACCCTGATCAATTTCCTCCAGTTTCGGGCTCTTTACCATTCCGCCGCAAAACCCTCCTCCACACACACCGTTTGCCGGCTTATTAGGCCCTCTTCAACCCTCATCTGGTAGTTTCACCCCTGTACCTCTGCTCTCCGGTCATCCCTCTGTTTCCGGCACCAGTGGGCCACTACCCTCACGTCCGCAACCATCGTGATCGACTCTCGACTCTATATCCTCGGGATGGCCTCGCAATTTTCCCCCGGTCAGGAACTCTAAACGGCAGAACAAGTGCTTCAAATCAAAAGGGGACGACGTTATCCTTCGCCTAGAAGAGGATATTCATCTTGACGAGGCCATGGATTTCGCAGACCGTGTGCTGGTGGGACGGATTAGAGGCAGGAACTATACGGCTGCTCGCTTGAAGACCTGGGCGACCGAGGTTTGGGGACACCACCTCGCGGAGATCCCTTTCGTGCAAACCTTCGTGCGGGGATGGTTTGCCATGCATTTTGCTCATGCTGATCACACCAACTGGGTGTTATCTTCCTTCTGGCATTTCGAGCATGCCCCGGTTCTATTCAAGCGGTGGACTCCATTATTTGACCCAGAGACTGAGCAGATAGGTATTGGGCCGGTATGGATTCGGCTACCTGGGCTACCTCTCCATTTCTAGTTAGAAGATGTCTTCAAAAGAATTGGAGATGCCATCGGCACCTATATGGGCCATGACAAATCATACCTATAGACGGGTATGATGGCCTATGCCAGGATCCTTGTCAATTTGGACACGAGAGGAGGGCTTCTTGAATCTATCACTATACAATGGAGAGAGACTACTCGCAAGCAGAATATTGATTACGAGGGTATTCCATACCGCTACCGAAGATGTCATAAGGTGGGTCATTTGTATCGAGACTGCTCTCTCATTCGGAGGGAATGTTCGACCGATAGGGAAGTGGAACAGGATTTGCCCCAGGAGGAGATCCCTCAGACCCATCCTGTACAGCATACTGAGGATCCTGGGCCAGTAATGAATGAGGGGGAACCTAGAAGCTGCCCAGAGGATGCTGCCGCTGCTAAACACTCAAATGCACCTCCACCTGCCATTGCTCCTGAACATCCCCTGTCCGAGCACAAGGATCTCGATCAATCGGGTAAGTCATATACTTTACCTTTTTCGACTTCTCCTGATATTTGCATGACAATGGGCTCTGTATCACATTGTTATAACTCTTCGGATCCATCTTATGCATTGTTCATATCCTCCCCACACAGCCCGCACATTCACTCTCAGCCCTCTCTCACTTGTACCCTACCTTGCCCATCATCGATGGCCCCTCCTCCAAGAATCTCACTCCATCAATCATCCCTATCTTCTCAATCTGATCTATCCTCCTCTCGGTATGATCTTCGTTCTCGGTCCAGAGGCTGTGGATGGGATGCTATTGGATTTAACCTGGCCAGTGTCTCCCTGACCCTTAAAAATTCCAGAGGCAGGCCCTCTCGCATCTCCAAAGCCAGGCATACTGCTGATGAGGAGGTTTCCCTTGGGCAACAACAGACTATTTTTGGGGACCTTAGAGCAAAGGACGACCCTATCCCCCTTCCTCCATGAAGCTTCTCTCTTTTAACTGTCGAGGCTTTGCTAGCTTAGCCAAAAAACTAGCGCAGAAGAGATTACTCACTTCATCCATGTTGGACATTATCTTTCTACAAGAGACTCTCTGCCAGGCTGAACTCCTTAATAAGACCCTCACTTCCTGGTTACCCAACTGGTCCTTCCATGCTCTTGATGCATCTAGACGATCAGGTGGATTAGCCATAGGGGTCAATTGTAGAACAGTGGAAGTTCGGAATACTTTTGGAGGTAGGGGCTTCATTAGTATAGACATCAATGCACATCTGACAGATAGAATCACTAGAATCGTTAATGTCTATGGCCCATGTTCTGATCGTGCAAATTACTGGAGGCATCTATTCAGTACAGACTTATTCCGGGCTGACAACATCATCCTTGGGGGGGATCTTAATTTCTCCCTAGGTTTCAGTGAATCATGGGGGCACCATGCTCAGATTGACTCCCTCACGGATTTCATGACAAACCTGTTGGAGGAACACAAATGGATCGACATACCCTCTGCTAGACTGCAATATACCTGGTCAAATAATAGAAGTGGGGATCAAAGTCTGGCCAGACGTCTTGATAGATTCCTTATAAAGGAATCCTTACTAGGTGACCTCCCCCGCATCCGTCAATGGGTGGGTACAGGAGGTTTATCAGATCATCGGCCTATCTTCTTAGAAGCAGAGGGCTCCTCCCTTAAGATCAAAAGTCCCTTTAAATTTAACGCTGCTTGGCTAATGGACCCCTCATATATTCAGTTGGTCAATAATTACTGGAGGTCCAACCACATCGGAGAAGAAGAGGATTTCTCGACAGGCTTTGTTAGGAAGCTATCTAAACTCAAACAGATCACCAAACATTGGGCTTCTCAAAAACGCCTTCAGGACAATCAGATATTGGACGAGGCTGAAAGAATAGTAGCTGATTTTGAAGAAACATCCTCTAGGACTTTTCCCTCCCCTAAAAGCAAGGATCGATTCACCTCTCTCATCACTAAACGCTCTCAGATTCTCCGGGAGAGAGAAGAAAGTTGGAGGTTAAGAAGCAGAGCAATTTGGTTCATGGAAGGGGATGCAAACACTAAATTCTATCACAAATTTGCCAATGGCCGGAAAATCATTAATACTATCTGGGAATTGAAGAACACACAGGGGCAATCAGTCACCGCACAACCGAATCTGGCTAGATTGGCCACGGAGCACTTCAGAGGAATTTACAAAGCTCCAATGGAGGCAAACATATTAGAAATTATGAGGGTAGCAGAGCTCTTCCCCAGATACATTGATCGGGATGATACAGAGGAATTGTAGAAGGAAGTGACTATGGCAGAACTGGAAGCTACACTAAAATGGTTTAAAAAAGACAAAAGCCCTAGTCTGGATGGATGGACCATAGAGTTCTACCTGGCATTCTTTGAGGTCCTGGGGAATGACTTGTTAAGGATCGTGGAGGATAGCAGAAGGAATGGCAGGATATCTGCGGCCATTAAATTGACCTTCATCGCCCTCATTCCCAAAACAAATGTGCCTGGCACCTTTGATGATTTTCGGCCCATATCACTTTGTAACTGCCTTTACAAAATCATAGCTAAGACCATAGCCAATCGCCTCAAGCCCATCCTCTCACAGCACATTTCATCCGAACAATTTGCTTTCCTTCATAATCGACAGATCCACGAGGCCATAGCTACAGCCCAGGAACTCATGCATACCCTACATACCAAAAAACAAAAAGGTATGATTCTTAAGGTGGACCTATCCAAGGCTTTTGACAGAACGAATTGGCTCTACTTAAGACTGCTCCTCACTCAGCTGGGATTCCCTACAATTTCATCAAATGGACTATGAGCTGCATTACAGATGTACCCTACAGTGTACTACTCAATGGAGAAGCCACCTCTTTCTTCACATCTGAGAGAGGACTCAGACAGGGATGTCCTCTTTCACCTCTGCTATTCTTACTCATCATGGAAGGCTTGAGCAAAATCTTAACATCAGCTCGAGGTAGACATTCACTAACAGGTATCAAACTTGTGGATAATTTCTATCTCACCCATCTATTATTCGTTGATGACATCTTGTTATTCTTGAATGGCAGTATTGGGGATTCTACTACCCTACATAGCTCTATGCTCCTCTTCCAGAAGGCCACAGGTATGAAAATCAATGACGGCAAATCGACTATTACCACTGTTGGTTGTACAAACCATGAAATTGTATTTGCTACCCAACGCTTTCCATTTAGCAATTTGACATTGGCAGATGGCATTAAATACCTTGGATTCAGATTGAAGCCCAATGGTTATAGAATTGCTGACTGGCTATGGCTTATTACAAAGGTGGAGAAGAGACTCCAGGTGTGGTGCCACCGTTACCTCTCCTGAGCAGGCAGACTTATCCTCATTAAGGCTGTCATTGAAGCCACTCCTGTATACTGGATGGCCCTTACCTGGATACCAAAAGGCATCTTAAACAGATTACAGCACATCTGTTACAGATTCCTATGGATGGGTCATCACCCTGGTAGACTATTTGCCTGGGTCAAATGGGATTCCATTGCCAAGCCCAAGTGATGGGGAGGCTGGGGTATTAAAAAGCTTGATTTCTTCTCCAGAGCACTGGCTGCTAAACTGGGATGGAAGCTCCTTACATCAGATGGACTATGGTCGCGAGTTGCTATTGCAAAATACATCAAGCCACAAAATGTGCTGCACTGGTTATGCACTCAGCACAGCCCAAACCATAATATCTCTATCATATGGAAAGCGGTCCTTAACACTCTCACATTGCTAAGGGATAGATTGACATGGCACATTCGGGGTGGTAATGAGGTGCGTATTGGTCTGGACCCCTGGGTGGGATGTGGTAATATGCATCGACTCTCGGACGGGCTTATCAGACACTTAAATGACAGAGGCATCACTCACATCATGCATATAGGAGATCCAGAAAATACCACATTTCTACATCAGGCTTGGTCTAGTGCACAACAACTGGGAATTCCGGCACAATGGTAGGCTGAGTGGATTCAATATACGGAAGCACTAACCCAGGCGCATATCAGGCTTACTGAGGGCCCTGATGAAATTATTTGGGCCTTTGCAAAACAGGGGATATACACCCCGAAGCTGGGGTACCTCAAACTTATGGAACCTCACTGTCCTCCGAATATCCACCCATCCTGGAAGGCATTATGGAAACTAAAGGCCGCCCCCCGAACGTGCTTACTCATGTGGAATATATTATTTGACAAGATCCCCACTGGTACGAATCTAATGAAATGGTCCTTCCATGGTCCTTTTCGCTGTCATCTATGTCTAATAGAGGAGGAAAGCACATCGTATTTATTCCTGACTTGCACCATCACCCTATAGTTTTGGCACAACCTCACTAATCAGTTTCCAAACCTGATGATCTGGCAAGGCAACAACATCTTGGATGCGTGGGAAAATTGGAACATAAATCACACAAGGAAAGCTCGTAACTTACCACTCCTGGCCTGTTGGGCTATCTGGATAGCACGAAATCGAGCTATCTTCAAACAGACTGCTCCTCACTGGCCCTCCATCCTACAGCACACCATTGCAGATTTCAACTTGATACCCAAAGAAGAATCCTCTGGCCCCCCGCGTATCATTAGGCAGTTAGAATTTGATAAATCTAAGCCATGGGCTTTCTTTGATGGATCTGCCCAAGATGGGGGATGTGGTGGGGGTGCCGTACTCCACCTCACTGACTCCCACAGTTACAAAATCCAAATAAACCTTGGCAGGGGCATTAACAATTTTGCTGAACTCAGTACAGCAAAACATCTCATATATTTTGCTATCCAAAAACACTGTAGACACCTTCAATTATTTGGAGACTCTAAAATTGTATGCAATTGGTTGAATGGTGTTGCACAATGTCATGCTTTCTCATTGAGACACATTTTAGATGAAGCAAGGAGACTGACTGTTTCCTTTGAATCTTTTGCATGTAATCACATCTACAGGGAACAGAACACCATTGCAGATCAACTCTCCAAAGAGGCAGCGCACAGAGACGGAATCGAGTGGTTGATACAGGAGTAGATCGATGGCACTTTTTATCAGCATTACCATAGACCTTTTGATGACCACATCGCCGATGGGCAGTAGCGCTCAGCACACTTTTTGTTTTATTTATGTATATAATCTACTGTCCAGATCATAACTGCACTATAATATCTGTCTAAATTACAGTTTATATATATTGCTCTTTGCGTAGAGCACGACTAGATTTTTGACTTTTCAGTAACAATATTGACATGCTCCCTGCGTGGAGCCAATTTTGCTTATTTCAAGTTACTATACAGACAGTCAAGAACTTGAATGGCACATCTGCCAACTACGGAATGCTTCATGCATATACAAAATGTAATATCTTACCATTAATAGATATTACGACTTTTTCCCAGGGAAAAAAAAAATAGTATTAATATCTATATACCACAACGGTCACCTATAATATGGGATTTTCCATTAATATTCTTAATAGTAATTTCCTCTATTATTTATACTATTTATATAAACATAATATTAATTTATATTAAAAAAATAAATAATAATAATAATAATAATTAATAATAATAATAATAATATATAAAATTAAAAATAAAATAAAAATTTACAACCTTGACCTTGGTCAAAACTAGCTTTTAGGGGTCTTGCTTATCCGTTATTCGAAAAAATATAAGCTGTTGGGAATGGCCTGATGTCCCTATTTAACTGGTCGCTCAGATTGGATCTTCAACTTGTGGTGACGATGAACCACACTAGTTGGTTCGAAATGCGTCGACAAATAATTTTTTATGTCATTTTGCCGAAATTATTTTCTCTTACAATTATATTCTTATTCTCTCTTACAATTATATTCTAATTAATAATTTTAATTTTATTTTCTAATATTTTTATCGATTTAACTTTTTAATTTAATAATACTATTTATAGCATTTTGTTTACAAGGTGTCTAGTAACAAAATAACTATGAGGTCAAATATTAAAATAATAGTTATTATAATAATAATTATTATTATTCAAGTTAGATATTAAAATCGGAGTTTTTTGTTTGTGGGATAAAGGATCCATTTTTGTTTAGCGATTTTACTACCAAAATTTAAGTTAGCCTAGGGATTTGACTACTAAAATTTACTAAGACATATATACTCTACCCTCTAATACTAAGACATACATACTTTACTCTCTGGTTTTAAACATGTAACCAAAACATCTATAAAAAAACAAAATAGCAAAATATATGATAAAAATAAAAAATAAAAAACATCAAAACCATAAACGCTATTGAATTTTGGTCCAAATGACAAATTTCACTTTTATAGCAATGCGAAGTCGTTCACCATTTTAACTTTTGGAAAGAGCAATTCATTCCAGAGAAATACTGAGCTTAGATCCAATGTGTGCTAATTCTGATAACATATAGCTCGCTGTTGTTAGAACGATTAGTATTTACATATACATAGCGAGTCTCGGCGGGCCTGTGGCGCCATTCTGAATATCTTAAGAAAGCAACTACATTGAAAACAAAACAAAACGACACAAACTACTTGCTAATACTTCAGTTTCTGAAGTTTGGACAATGCATGGAAATTCATCCTATAAACTAACAGACTAACCCTGGAAAACTTGTTACAAATAAATTCTCCGAAGGTTAGGATGACAAAACAATTTAGTCCACTTTGGCAAATCTGGAAATATAAAGATTTCAGGCTTAATGCACATTTCAGTGCAACGATATGCATCTACTGTAACCTTTGAAAATATTCAGTGCCTTGAAAGAACGAGCTACTGAACATTGCTGCCATGGGTTCTAGCTGAGAAAATGTGCTTTGTATCGTCTGGCTGTCAAAGTTGAATGCTGCCTGCTGTGAGCACTGGCCAAAATTTTCATTCTGATTACAGAGCCGGAAGTTGCTCTGTACTTCTTCGTCAGTCGAGACTGGCAATGCAGCCATTCCAGGGTATAATGGAGCTGCTCCACAGGGTTCGTTATATGGCATAAGTTCCTGGAACCCATTGCACCGGATCGGGTCAACATTAACTGGGGTCGAAATTGGAGGCCTTGGAGGCCTATCGAAAGGGTATTTGGAATACCCAACTTCGGTTCTAACTCCATTAGAATTCTGCAGATGTTTCTGAGCAAGTTCCATCAAGTTTCTCTGGAGAACCAAATTCTTGTTGTTATTCCAGGGAGTATAGTCAATACTAGCCTGACTGGCTACGCAGATGCTTGATTTATCGGCCATTGGAGAATCTCCAAACTCCATACCGTTGGGTTTCTTCTGATCCCTCAGTGGCTTCATAGAAGCCACATGATGTACAATGCTGTTGAATTGATCGTGATCGACGATCCCTGGATGAGTTGCTCGCAGTTCCTCCAAGCATGACTCCGATTCCTCGCTCGGTTTTCCGGCTGCTGCCTCCGCTGCCGCCTTCAGAGCTCCCGGCGCTTTCTTATAAAGGCGACACAATACCCAGTCATCCATCTGCACTCAAAACATGCAAATAGTGTAAAATACAGGCAAGAAAAGGAAAATTTGTAATTCTGCACAGCTATTTCTAGAAAAGGAAAATTTTTATTTCTGCCAAGCTATTTCTTGAAAAGGAAAATTTGTGATTCTGCCCAGCTATTTCAAGAAACCACAAGATAAGTAAAATCAGTTATTTTAAGATAAAGAAGTTGAAATCAAGTACATGCATTTTCATATATATATAGACAATTAATCAATCTCAATCAATTATAATATTATTTTGAAAACTAATCAATCCAAATCATGAACCATGAACCATGTTAATGGAAGACACCACTTCCCTACTATAAACCATCAACGAAACAAAAAAAAGAAATCAAATCATAGGTATGTCAAACTTAAATGCCATCAAAACCAATATATACATTATTATATTTATGTTTTGACTTGATTTTTGTACTGAACAGAGCCTTAGCTATATCAATTTTTGCTCCCAACATTACACAAATGCAGATCTATATTAGACCAGACAGAAGTTTGATAACATACTCTAAGGCTTGCGCTTGCTTTTCTGTTAGAACCTTTGCTGCTGCTAGCGCCGTTGATTCCATCTGCGAGTCGATATTCGTGCATGATCCAGTTGGTTTTCGTTCCTCTAGGTGCTTTACCAATGTAAAACACCAGAGCTTTCTTTATGCCAATCTTCATGCCTATTTCAGAACAAATCGGCTTATCTGTCCCAGTTGCTTTCCAGTAACCCGTTCCTGCAGTTCGATTCGGTCTGAATCCGTTGGGATACTTGCGATCCCTCAGACTGAAAAAGTACAATTCCTTTTCCCCTACCAGGGACTTCTCTGCAATTCCATTTCCAAAGAGAACATTATGAAACCTACCATCCTGTAAAAAATAATGTAATTCATCAAAACTGAATCTACTACTACCATATAAGAAAAACTAATATCATTCATAATCAATACCATCGGACTGGCTTCTGCCTAGACTGAACTGGTTCCAAAAAAACATATTATTCATCACAAACAAAATCCCACCAAATTGATATATAAAATTTATCTTTGGAATAGAAATTACATTGGAAGATTTAGGTTTCACAGGTTTCGAACACAGGTTAATCCCACCAAATTGATATATAAAATTCATCTTTGGAAGAGAAATTACATTGGAAGATTTAGGTTTCACAGTTTTCGAACACAAGTTAGTTCCAAAAGCGTCGACCTAAATTTCCGATATGATTTCTTCCCAAAATATTTCTAATATTAAAAATATAAATACAGAAACTTAAATTCAGAAATTTATCATCTCAGACATTACCCTTAACTAAACCAATCCTAAATGCTCCCCTACCTACCAATATTTTAAACAATATTGCATCAATACAAACTCGATGCAACAAGTTGATATAAAAATGTATGAATAACTCTACTCTATCTAATATTTTGAACTAACACTTTCACAATATAAGCTAGATGCAACACCTTGATTTAAGCAGATCCCGATCCAGACTGTGAAAACAAACTTGCAAAAAGAATAGTAAATACTTATTGACATTATAAATTATATAAGAGCCTAGGGATTTTACCAGAAAGCTCCCATGGATTAAACTTGTACAGATCTATCTCGGCAATTACAGGCATTGCAAAAGGGTCAGCTACTGCTTTCTTTATCAAATAATGCATTATCAATTCCTGATCAGTAGGATGAAACCTAAAGCCAGGAGGTAGAGCAAGCTGTGCAAGTGGCCCATTCCTTCTCACAGCCATTCTTGCAAAGAAAAAAGTGCTTAGATAACCAGAAACCCTAATTTCAACTATCCGCCTTGCTCAGCTTTTCCTGAGCAAACTATCAGACTGCCCCAAATGAAGAAACCACATGCTCCTCTTCGCATCACCCTCCTAAATTTATAGTGAAACCCCGCTGGGGATGCATGAATTCTCGGAAATGTAATTGGACTCCGGCAAACCCAATCCGGTGGTCATAGAAATGAAATGTCTCCTTAAAATGACACGTAGTGCCGTGGGAGACTTTTCCGATCCATGCCCGGTGATCGGGTGCCGTGGGAGACTTTTCCGATCCATGCCCGGTGATCGGGTGCCGTGGGAGACTTTTCCGATCCATGCCCGGTGATCGGTTGTCTCGGGAGAAGGTTGTTGACAAAAACACTGACATTCTTTTACCGGTTTCCTCTTCTGTGCTAAAGCTAGTGGCATGTCTTAATTTTCCAAGAAATTTCCTATATCTTGGACCTTCAATATTCCCGGTGCAACGTAACTAACAAAAATACATAGGGACCGAAAAAACCAAATATTGACTCGGACAACAAAAGGTTGACCGAAATAATATTTAGTCAAAGGACAAAAAGTTGACCAGACGTCGCGGCGGTGAGAAGTAGAACGATCACCTTGACACGTGTTCAACACTAACCCTAGCCCACACCATTTCGTCTTTCATGAGAGTTCACACTTTAGATTCAAAGCCAAATGCAAAACCTACTTACTGTCTTTACGAACGAGATTTTTTAAGTTTTTAGGATATGTCTCTAGTATTAAAAAAATATTTTTTGAGTTTTTGGTGATATGATTTTTAGAGATTTTTCACCAAAGAAATTTTATGTGATTTATTCTGAAGAATTTTTTATAAATTTGGTATGAATCACAGAAGTTCATTCTTAATATAATTTTTATTATAATTTAATTGTTAAATTTAAATTGTAATTTTAAATATAAAATAGTTTTATATCATAAAAATTTTAATATTTAAATTTAATTTTGGATTTTTTTGGTATTTTCAAGAAATTTAAAATTTATATGATACATGTTTTTTCGATTTGAATTGTAACTTTAAATATTTAATGTTTCAATATAATATTTAAATTGTACCAATAAAATTTTCAAAATTTCTAAATAAGATCAATAAAAACATTTAAGATATATTTTTTTATAATGACATCATTGAATTATTAAGTTTTTTTTCAAATTAAAAAAATTATAACTAAAAAAATCTCACCAGTGGTCTTGGATGTGAGGAAGTGTCATTTGCATTTAGTTTTGATTCATTACTAAAAAGTTTTGAAGGTTTTTAGGTTTAAATTTTTAATATTATATGATATAATATTAATAAATTAGTTTAAATTTTGAAATATAATGATTAAATAATTTAATACAAAAATATTATTTATATAAAATATATATATTAAATAAATATTTATAATTGATTTTAAAATATATTTAATTTAAAATTATTAAAATAAAGATAAATTAAAATAATAAATATTTTCTTAAGATATTCAAAATATTTAAATGTGGTCAATTACTTATATGACTATATTGATTAAGATATTCAAAATATTTAAATGTGGTTAATTATTTACATGACTATATTAATTAAGATATTCAAAATATTTAAATGTGGTCAATTATTTACATGACTATATTAATTATTAATTTTTTGTTTGACTAAAATATGAAACACTTTTTTTCATTAATCTTAAATAAATCTTAAATGCTATCAATTATTAATATTTTGTTTGACTGAAATGTCAAATGCATTTTTTCATATATTCAAAATATTTAAATATGATCATTATTAATATTTTGCTTGACTGGAATATCCAACACTTTTCTTCCTATTATATTCAAAAACTTTAAATAGGATCGCTTATTAATATTTTATTTAATTGAAATGTCAAACACACTTTTTTATATATTCAAAACTTTAAATAAATATGATGATTATTAATATTTTATTTGACTGAAATCTTAAACACACTTAACAAAAAACTGTGGATAATCCGGATCATACCACTACAAAAAACTTCCACAGAAGCCTAAATCTAACACTTTTTCATATATTCAAAACATTTAAATATGATATTACTAATATTTTGCTTGACCCAAATATCCAATACTCTTCTTCATATATATCCAAACATTTTCAATATGACCAACTATTAATATTTTGTTTGTTTGGAATGTCAAACACATTTCTTGGTATAGTAAAAAAATTTAAATGTGGTAAATAATTTACATGATTATATTAACCATTAAATTCAGTCAAACACATTTCTTCATATAATAAAAAATTTAAATGTGGTAAATTGTTTACATAATTATATTAATCATTAATGCTTTTTTATTTTTTTTATTTTATTTTTATTTTTTTTTTATTAACAATTTATTTACAGCAAATAGTCTCTTTGGAATTTTAAATCTATGCATAAATAGTCATGAACAACCATTAATTTCAGTTTTGACCAGTTTAATAGTTTGATTTTTTTAAATTATTATATATATTTTTATTTAAATTTATTAGATATAAAATTTAAAACAAATAATTAATTATAAAAACAATTCCATTAAAATAGATAAAAAATTATATTTTGAAAATAAATTAAATAAATTTTAATTAATTTTTTTAACTGATGCTCAATTATTAAATATAAAAATTTATTTATAGACATCAATTTTATATATATATTATATATATATTTTTTTTAATTAAATAAAAATAAAATTTCCAAATAATTTTTGAAAAATCCAAAAGGTTGAAAAATAAACATTTCCAATTTTTTTTTTTATTATGTAAGTGTTTACCAACTCAAATTTTTATTATGTTTCCATAGTTTACATAGGAAAAGAAAGAAATTGGAAACAAGTTTTTTCCTAAAATATTTTGACTTATTTAATGATATTAGATTTCCAATACTATTTTAATTATTTTACACTTAGAGAAAAAGGAAAAATTGGAAAAACAAGTTTGTGGTTTGTTAAATGATATTAAATTTCCAATACTATTTTAATTTATTTTTGCATGTGCACACCATTTTCACTTCAACCATATATATAATTATCTCAAGTTTTTAAATATAATAATCTCCTCTTTAAAGAATACACTTAATCATAAAGTTATAATTTTATTTATATAGTACACAGAAAAATATGTATTTTCTCATCACTACTAAATTTATAATTAAAAACATATACATTTTGCAATGGTTAAGTCTAGAAGCAAACATATCACTAACATTGCAGATCTGTGCGGATGTGGGCAATCTCCTATTGAAGCTGATCCCTGAAGCCTATCTGTAAAGATATAATTACCAGGGTATGATTATTACGTTGAAGCTATCCTACTATTGAAGGAATAACTTAACTCGGATTTGTCTGGTTTACTCAAGAAGAGGTGCACTCATGGACATAGCAGGTTGAGTGATTTAATAAAATAGGTATGTTTTATTTATTTATTTAATTACTTAAAATATAACCGATATATTAATTTTTTAGATATTAAATAAATTTATATAACCAAAATTTTATATAACAAATATATCAAAGTTTTTGATATTAAATAAATTTATTTAATTATAAATAATATATTAAATATATTGATATTCCAAATTAAAAATCAAATTATTGATAAGATTTGTTCTTTATCAGATAAAAGATTCATTTTATATAATAATTTGAGTAACAAAGTTTATATATTTTTACACCATTTTAGATTTGAGTCTATGATTTTTTAGTGCAAATACATATTCTTAATTATAGGATTGACCATAAATATAATATTCAAACATATTTAAAAAATAAAATTAAACTTAATTTTGATCATTTTTATTACTAGCAATTGTCCCAAAAGGTACAAAGAGAGGCCGATAGGATTATTAAATTGGAATTGCAAAATTCAGTTACAGAATGAAATCTGATCTATGAGGAGCTTTGAGGCCTATAGATTACAAGAGAGTAGCAAAAATTTCAGTGAACATGTTAGTGAACATGTTAGTTGCGTACTGATTGGCGGTTGGAGACAAAATTGGTGTTTATACTATTTTCCACAACTTTTGCAAACATTAGCGTCAAGCGAAAATCAACAAGGGTCCAAAAAACCAAAATATTGTAAAAATCATAAAAATATCCATAAAAATTGGCACACATTGGCTAGGCCAAAACATTAACTTTGTGTATGCACTCTACTCATTTTGTCGAGCATAATATCACTAATCTCAAAATAAATATCTTTGGTTTAATCAGTCTCTTTAGTAAGAAAGTTAGTATAACATCCCACCCAGTGGTCTGTCAATGGTCACAATTACAAAATATTCAAGTCAGTATCATTCCCTTTGTTAAGATCACTTTTTTTCTCAGATAGTACTCCCTTTGTGAGGATACAGTCTCCATCTTCATTCTAAACCATTACTAATTTTCTGTAAGTAAGATAGGTATCAAATTCAGTTGCAAATCAAAAACTTTCTGGGTAGATTACATGATGCTCACAATTTTAGGAGTATGGGAGTAAAATATCTACAGCGCTGATGGATGAAAGATAGATTTTGGAATGATGGGGCTTGGAATAAGTGAGAAGGAATCCTTCCAAGGGCTTCATCGCGATGATGGGAATATGGTTTATAAACATACATTTCCCTTTTCTTGACATAACCTCTGTAAAGGATGTGACAGGAAAGTTCTCCCTCATTCCCCTATGTCAACATAGTTGCAAGCAGCGAGATATGTCAACTCTGTTATGATGTTAACAACCGTAGAGTAGTGCTGCAAAAACTCAGCGGTTACAATGAATTCTTACAGTAATGCCACTGGATAGCAATTTGCAGTACAACTGTTTTTCATGCCACATAGACAGTGCTAAGGCAACCTTACAAGTGGTAAAGAGGGATCCATGAATCTGAACATTTGAGAATATCGAAGATGAGATCTACATGAACTTGCAGAAGGACCTCCCCTGGTCTGCCGGGTGTTATAAGAGTTGCAACTTTGACACTTGTGTGCAACAATGTGAAAATTTACTTCAGAAGTTACTCCACAGTCATTGCATAAGATCCAAACCTGCTCAAATGACCGACGAGAAAGTGGTGAGGTATTTTCTCTCACGCTACTAATGGGCTCTAAAATATGCCTCCAAATTATACCACATTAACATCAGACAACTTACCATTTTGTTCTTGTAATCTTCAGGCATTGGAGTCAAAGCAACGTACATGACAAAAAAAAATATCAGAATCCACTCAAGAAACTTAAAAAATCAATTGCCATTGGACGAAAGAAAATTTCAGAAATATGAGAAATCAAAATTAGCAAGAACACATATAATAAGCTACTCTTTATACAACCCATTATAATAAGCTACTCTTTATACAACCCATTGCAAGTTGACTTCAAGATGTTCATCTTGTCGAAAATATCTACCTCTCGGTCAAGTTTCTCTCACAATTTAGACATATCACAGACAGATTTGGAGCACACTGGACAAGCATATCTGGAAAGGACAAACAAACATGTTAGAATGTCAAGACATTTGAAATAAAATTAAAGCTGCTACAAACTGTGACCACAGATCGCTGAAGAAGGTACCATCAATGGGCATATCAGTGCAAGTATATCTAGTATTGTGTAATAGTGTAGGTAGACTGGAAACAAGAGGTTGTGAGCCAGGGCACAAAACAGGCCACATATGAAACTTACTGAAGTGTACCTACAGGATAACGCTTTAGGACGGTATTGACTTACAATTTAAAGGCTTTCCAATTTGCTTTGGCAGAACAAGTCATTGATGGATTAGACAGGGCAGTTATGACAATGAAGAAAGGTGAAATTGCCATCGTGACTATATTTCCTGAATATGGGTATAAAGACACCCAAACTCAGAGGGACCTAGCAGTTGTGCCACCACATTCAACCCTTATATATGAAATTGAGCTGATTTCGTTCATCAAGGTATGGCTACTTATCCCAGTATCATGAAGCTTCTTTCATCTTGAAGATTTTCAATTGTATCTCATATATCTTATCCGGTTCTGTAAATAGGAAAAGGAGTCATGGGACATGGACACGGCTGAGAAGATAGAGGCTGCTGGAAAGAAGAAGGAAGATGGGAATGCATTATTCAGAGCTGGTAAATATTTAAGGGCCTCAAAAAAATATGACAAGGCAATCTTATCCGGTTCTGTAAATAGGAAAAGGAGTCATGGGACATGGACACGGCTGAGAAGATAGAGGCTGCTGGAAGGAAGAAGGAAGATGGGAATGCATTATTCAAAGCTGGTAAATATTTAAGGGCCTCAAAAAAATATGACAAGGCAAGTTGTTGGCCAACATTTATAGATAGATATTGGAATTAAATCTCACAGAAATCTGGGTATATTCTGACCTATTGTGTAAAGATACATAAAGTCCATAGAAGGCAGGGTACATGGTGACATTTTGTTTTTAGTTTATTAATAAGCTATATAGTAAGTAAACGAAAGGTATATTTTAATATAGGGACTTGTAGAGGTTTCTAGAATACACTCTGATTGTCTGGAGAACATCAACTATTCTCCTTGTCTGCAGGCTGCAAAGTGTATTGAATATGACAATGCATTCAGTGAGGATCGGAAACAACAAACAAAGGCTTTAAAAGTCACATGCAATCTAAATAATGCAGCCTGTAATCTTAAATTAAAGGAATACAGAGAAGCTGCTAAATTGTGCTCAAAGGTACATGGCCATTAGTTGATTCATTCCTTTCATTTGGAACAAATTTTCTTAACCATTGCTTATGCTGGTAGACTATTTGCAGGTGTTAGAGGTTGACTCTAAAAATGTGAAAGCCTTATATAGAAGAGCACAAGCATATATTGAGACGGCAGATCTAGATCAAGCAGAGTCTGATCTAAAAAGGCACTTGAAATTGATCCAAACAACAGGTGCGTAAAATCATCAGTGTCTTTCCAGTCATGCCTTTGAAATTTTCATTTCATACCTTTCTGGGAATGCTATGCCGCGTTTTCAGAGTTTTTTCTGTTCCACAAAAGGAGTTGTTTTGGAAGGTTTGTTTGGAAAAATCTGCAATCTATGGTTTTGGAGGGAAGCAACATATTTCTGTAGGATAGGTCTTCAATCTATCCTTTCAGGTCACTAATTATTAGCTTATATACAAGTTGCACCTCACTCTTATACATCACAAAGGAAAACGTTGTTTTTTTTTCTTCCCCTTCATTAGTGCCAGGGCATGCAAATTGATGTTTATTTTGTTTCCATCAGGGATGTGAAGATGGAGTACAAGACACTGAAAGAGAAACAAAAAGAATACAACAAAGAAGAAGCTAAATTATTTGGCAACATGTTTAACAGGATGAGCAGGTTGGAGGCATAATAAAAATTTATTGTACAGACATAATTCTAAGTGCACTTGCTATCCAGGGTATCTTCTGAATTTCATTAATCTCCTTAAATTTTACCGGTGCATGTGCGAGAATCTAGCTTTCAACCAATGTTGTTAAAGAGCAAAATTTGAGTCTAGTGATATTCAAACTGGAAAGCAAAAATAGCATGGCACTGAGGTAGAATATGAAAGATGACGTATTTGCCTTTAGTGAGATTCAAACTGGAAAGCAAAGCAAGCATGGCACTGAGTTCGGATAGGTGAAAAAAGATAAGATGACATATTTGCTTGGAATAAGCCATGAAAGCATACGTTAATAGGGATTATCTTTTCTATCTTTTTGATTTGAACTTTTAATTATATTCCCACATGAGAGAGTGATAAATAATTCTAAAGTTGGCTTAATACATAAAAGCTTTTATAAAAAGACATCGGCGAAGATGCACGGTGGACATTCAGCATGAAGATCATGTACTGTGATAATAGTTGATAGAAGAAACCTGGACATGTCTTGTGTCTAGGTGCAGATTTTTATGATACGTGGTCTGTTTCTCCTAATGTTTCTTTTATTGGTTGCCATAAATGTATACAGGTGGCTATTATGGGATATGTGTGCTGTGGGGTGGGTTTTGAATGGTGAATGAGGCAGGGTTTACTGGTAGAATGTCCGGCAGGGGGATACCCCCAGTGAAATTATTGCTAGATAAGCGTAAATGTTCCATGGTAGACAATGTAAAAAGGCTGGTTAAAAGAGCCCCATTTAGGTTGTTGAAGCTAAGGTCAATAACATTAATCTTGGGATACATTCCCAATACAGTTGGGAGAGATCCCACTAAGTAATTGTGGGATAAATTCAGATAGGTCAATGTTAAAAACTGAGAAGTATCATTTGGCAGGGACCCTGTAAATGAATTCTGGCTCAGATCAAGAGCTTCCATATAATTTCCCCATGTCCGCATCATAGACAAATCCCCAGATAAATTGTTATCACTCAAATCCACTACTGCACAGATTCCGAATTTTATTGGCAATGTACCAGATAGTGCATGTGAAGAAAGGTTGAGCACCTTAAGATTTGTCGTTGCAATATTGTTTACATTGCCTGTGATATAAAATGACAAAAATGAATTAGTAGTTTACAGAGAACAGAATCCAGATATCTGTTGTTTGACTCCTTTTAGAGTCAAATAACAATGGAAAGATTATCATAATAAATGTAGTAACCACTATCTAATCATCCATCATGTAAAGTCACATTATAATTTATATGCAGCCATGAAAATGAATGGCAAATAGTTTGCGCCGCTGAGAATAGTTCGATCCACAATGTTTATTAGGGTCGAGTAACATAGAATAATGGATAATGACAAATTAGTGATAAAGGAAACTATTACAAAATCCAGCTCTCAGCATTCATGGACGCTAAAGTTTCCTGTCACTTATTAATTCATCTATGCCGGTAGGATCTACATGCAGTGAAAAAAGAGATTTGACTTCATCAAAATTGGACAACTGACCACTCCATGATTAGTTACAAAGACACACAATAAACTACCACAGAGCACCGTATAGTCAATTAATGATAAGGATAATAAAAATGAACATCGATATCCAAGAGAATCCCAAACCATACACTTCTCAGTGTTTGATGACAAATAAAGTTGCTTGATTTTAACCCAGAGACTTCTATAACATTAAAAGTACCCTACAACGGGACACATATAAGGACAGTTCATAAGACAAACTATCGTAAATACAGCTCCCCAAGATGACAGAAGCTAACATTCCCTATCACTCAGTAATTCACCCATCACAATAGAATGTATGTTGCAGGTGTGTTCTGATCGTGTGTAAATTTGAAAATTGAAATAATGAATAGGTAAATACCAACATGAAATTAGCACAGGAAAAGCTACGTTGTCAAACAAATAATTTATTAAATACCTACATAGACGTAATAAATTCCAAAAAAGACCAACAATGGTAATCCCAGCACTCTTGCAAAATTTTTGCATGGCAATACGACCAACTTCACATGCAATATTGTTTACATTAAAATAAAGTTTACTCAAATTCACATTAAAAAGTAATGAAGATAAACTGTAACAAGATGATGCCTTTTATGCTTTGGGTCGAGAAATTATGATAAGAATAATGAGACAACACACTAACAGGGTTTTTTTAATTAATTTGACCCTCTCCCTTGAGAGATTGGATCTGATTTTAGAGAGGGATGACTTGGAATATGCCATGTCTTAACCGGACCATGTAGGATTTATGCACCAAGGGCAGAGCAGCAAACTCCCAAGATATGGAGAGAAAGTGGGTACCCAATAAATATGGACTCGCATTTGCAGGTTCTGTATGTCGGAACCTTAGAAGACCATTTCATCCTTAAATGCCCTGTCTTTATGACCGGCCGGAAACTTCTCTGAGGCAGATCTATCTGCACCTCTAACTCCAGACTCTTTACTTCCTACTTGCAACATATTGATGATTCCAAACAGAAGAGGCATCAAGAACAAAACTCCAATATCAGGTCAGACAGGCTGCGTAGACTTCAATATATAAAACCAATGGATGGGAAGAATTGCATTACACACTTCTTCTTGACCTTGGATGTTAGAAGATTAACAATTGATAGCCATGTTGATATCGAGCTTCTTCATTGTCCTTCGAACCCTTGTTCTTTTTGCCCATTGGGCTCTCTAGGGTTTGATGATATCTGTTTTAGCACTCCATTGTAGTCGTTTATTTCTTTTATCATTCTCACGGATATTATTAAATTACCGACTCTTTTAACACTTAATTCAGCTTCCCAATGCCTTTTCATCTTTGCAGTTTTTATAATGCTGTTGGAAATTTGTGGCAACCAGTGGCAATTGATATTAAAATTAAAAGTAAAATTGAATGTCCACCTAGAGTCTACCATTTCAAAAATCAAATTACACTGGGATCTCTCAAGCAATTTGTTAAGCTAAGTAATTATAAATTTGACTAAATTCTTGAGCTGTTTTCTTTTTCTTAGCGTAATGCACCTAATGACTTAATTCAAAAATTCTGCCTTGATACAATACTTGGATATACAGGTCTATGTGAAGCTGCTCTAAATCAATATTACAAACAATACCCGAAACATGGCTGCACAAAGAAAGTACCCGAAAGATTGTTGTGGCTGAGATCCAGTTCACTCAAGACCAAAGAACCTTCCATAAAAAGCGCACCCGGTAAAGGTCCAGAAACCTCGTTATTGCTAAGGCGCAAGATCTCGAGGCTGTAAATAAAGTTGAAAGACGGAAGTTGTCCCGAGAACCGATTGTTGCTGATATCGAGAACCTTCAAATTTTCAAAAGGAATTGCGCCGTTATAAGCCAAGCTTCCGTTGAGCTGATTGCTACTGAGATTGAGATGCTGAAGCGAGTATATAAGGCCGGACACAATCGGCCACATAGAAGGCAAGGGTCCAGAGAGCTCGTTGTTGCTAAAATCAATGTATTCCGCAGACTGCAACAGCATGAGACCACTGTCAATAGGACCGCTAAGCTTATTCGAATGCAAATCTAGCTGGCGCAGCTCTCTAAGGTTCTGGAAACCCTTGGGGATTATGTCGGTCAGATTGTTTGATGACAGGTTCAGGTAAATTAGGCGTTGCATAGCAATTAGGGCACTGGGAATTCTTCCATAGAAATAATTATTCGAAATATCAAAATACTGGAGGGAAGACATTGAACTCAGCTCGGCTGTGAGCTTACCGGATAAGCGGTTTGCAGGAGGAAACCAATAAAAAAGCCATGAAATCAATCAAATGGTAAATAGAAAAGCGAGCCGGCTCTGTTCTCGAACCCGGCAGCGGCACAGGCACAGGAACAGGAACAGAACCAGCAACAGACTCTGCCGCTTTCTTCTCATCGTGACGATCTGGATCTCTATTCGGGGATCCTCTCTCAACAGGTGACGGGTTCGATTCCTGATCCCGTCGTCCTATCCGGTCGCTCTGAATTCCCTCGCTCTTGTCGATTTCGCAGACAGTTTCGATCCGTTGATGCTTAGCCGGCGAGCACCACGCCACCGTCTCGGCGCCATCTGGAGCCGCTTCAGTAAAACTACCCGCCTCTCCGAACCCGCCTTCGAATCTTCTCCAGCCTTAAGCCTAAGTAACTCGGATTCAAGCGACCTGCAAAACACCCAAAGCCAAAAGCTCTGTTTCGACTTCAAGCCCTCTGAAGCGGCTCTAACAATGGTGGATGACTCAGCTGAGGGGGTGTCGGAGAAGGCCGTGGGCAGAGAGGAACTGAGGAGGGTTTTCTCGACCTTCGACAAGAATGGCGACGGGCTTATCAGCAAACGGGAGATGAAAGAGTCCTTTGATAATCTCAGGCTGTGCGTGGGCGAAGAGGAATTGGCCTCCACGATTCGAACCGTGGACGTCAATGGAGACGGGTACGTGGATTTTGATGAGTTCGTTTCGCTGTACGAATCGATGAGTGGTAAGCGAGGGGGAGAAGAAAAGGCGGATTATGAAGACGCGGGTCTGGCGGACGCGTTCGGCATTTTCGACACAGAACCGCACAAACCGCTCGCCACCTGTCAACATGAATGAAAGGAATCTCACGCCACGTGTCAATATGAGAATGAAAGGGACGACGAAGGTCCCTTTCAAAAGAAAGGCCTATCGGCCTAAATATATTATTAATAAAATTATTATGAAAATATGAAAAAAATTATTTTCAAATATCTTTTTTACTTCACAAATTATGAATTCTCAATTTTTTTATTTATTTAGAAAATGCTAAAATAATATTGGAAAATAAGTTATAGATAATAGAATTTAAATGATAAAAGGAGAAAAACCAGAAAGGAAAGAAATACAAAATTGATGTTGATAATTTATAAAGTAAAAAATAAATAATATTTTGATTTTAAATAATTTAAAATTTGAATTAAATGCTAAATTCATAAAAATAAATAAGTTAATAAAATTAGATGATGAAAACAGTAAAAGAATTTTAAATTTTGTAGTTTTTGGTTTAAAAATATAAGAAAAGAGGAAATATTAAAATTAATCAAATAAAAACCACAAAAAAATGTGGATGGAGATCTTATTTCATGATGTTAAGATGAATCAAGAAAAGAAATTCTACAAAGAAATGATTGAGCAAAAAATAAATGAAATTTAACTAGATGACATAGATTGTCATATAAGTAAAAAAATTATTCTTCCTATTAAATTTCACAATAAAAACCCTTCATAGATTGTCACATAAGTAAAAATCTTATTCTTCATATTAAACTTCACAATAAAAACCTTTCACCCACTACAAATGGATAGAGTTTTCTAACATCAATATTAAAAAACTATTTACCAATATTATAAGAGAAACGATTTAGGAAAAAATCATTCATACAATGACTTAGAGTACAACATTTTAAATATTCAAGTAAAATTGTAAAGTGTGATAGAATATATGATATTTGATATGTTTGTATAAGAAAATTATAATAATGAAAAACACTTGATTTTCTATAAAAATAAAGTTAATCATTTTCTAAAATATTTTAAAAATAAATTAAACTTATTAATAAGTAATAATAATATTGAGGATCTTTATCATAAAATTAAAACAACAATTTTGTACAAACTAGTAATTCTTAAAATTGTTTATAAAAAATAAATAATGGAATGATCCACCTTTGGTATGACAAACATTATAAGATTGTTAGAAAAGGAGTAAAATAAGCCTCCAACAAGTGCTTAAAATTTATCGAGATAAATAGCTATAGAATTCTCACTAGAAAAAACACAAAATAACTATTATATAAATAGAAAACTAGAGAAGCTTTTATAGATCTCTAAATTCAATACTAAAAGATCATGGAGGAAAATGGTAACTCAAAAAACAATTGAAAATATATAATTTCCTTGAGATATTAGAAGTTGTACATTAAAAGATTTATAAATCCACTAATATTTGAGACAACATTCAAGCATTTCCAAAAAGAGATATTATTATTGTAAAAGACATTGAGGTTGGGGTTAAATATATGACATAAGGGAAAGCTTAGGAAATAAAATGGTATCCAATATGAATCATAAACATTGGAGGCTTGGTTCTTGTCCCTCACATTCATATGCTTTTCAATATGTCAATTAAGAAAGGATTCTCTAAATGATGGGCTCAAAGTCTCATTGTTCCTTTTTTCTTTCTTTTTAAGTAATGAAGAAAATAATGCTTCAAACTATAGGACCATTATGATTAGTCATATTATAGTAATTTATTTGGATCATTATGAAAAAAAGAGTTGTATTATGGTTAAAAAAATCTAAGAAAAAAGATAAAGGCCAAGATGATTTGTGTTGCTTCATTAATTTTAGTATTTTTTTTGGTATAGTGCCTAAAGATAAGATTTAGGATATGTTAGAAGAGATAAAGACACCTTTTGAGTTGAGTGTTGTGGAAATAAAGCTATATGAGAAAGTTATTCCTAAACTCAAGATACTGGTTAAGTGATGTTGTCCTTTCTCTATTACCCATTCTCCCCTACCCTTTTTTTTTCCATGTAGAATGATAAATTAAAGGTATGCTTGGAACAAGCATGATACAATAACATTAATAAGGATAATCATGATCTTTCTTTTTCAGACTACAATTATTGTTGCTTCTATGAATGTGCTACCATACAAGAAACTAAGAATTTTCAAAGATTTATCTTTTATAATTAACATGCTTGTAAATAATGATAAAACAAATATTATGGTAACTAACTCAAAAAATTAACTTAACTAATTTTGCATATGATAATATAATAAAATAAGAAAGTTAACTCATACAAAAATCTCAGATTTGATCTTCATCACAATCTTAACTAAAACTATAACATTTAGGAAATGTCTAATGGCTTATGGAAATTCTATTTGTTCTTGAAAACTAGGAATCTACACATTTCTTGTTCTAAAACAAAGTTCAATGATTAAATGAAGATGGGAATTTTATTTTATCTACAAAACTATAAATAAACACATTTCTTGTTTTAAAACAAAGTTCTTATTTAGGATATAGTTATTGCACTACTTGTCTTTGACGATAATTTAAAATTTTTTAGGACGAATATCAAATTATTGATAATTCTTAGATAAATAGTTAAATAACACTTTCCCTAATATCGATACCATAAAAAATGCTAATATAATTATTTATGATGAGGTTATTAAGGCATTGAATTACTGACTTAGGCTGCTCATGAGATGTTTTGTAGAATTTTTGATGTCATGGAAATTGTTCAATTTGGTAGAAGGAAGTACAACTACAATCTATGGGATGGTAAAAATGAATCTTACAATAGTTCAACAATACTCTTTCATTAATTTTCCAACAATTACAATCAACCAATAATGGAGGTAGACAAATAATTGGACAACCATGTCAGTAACAATTTTAGCCTTCATCCCATTCGAATGCTTTGATAGTTATGTTATAGTGACTGTAGTTACTCCATAGGTGTTGTTACCCCTCGTATGTTTTTACTTCATAGGTGTTGTTATAGGCTAACTAGTGGTATGTATTTATCAACAACCTCCATCATACATCATGTCAGACCAGGAGGTAACTCCTCAAATCAAAACTTATTTTATTCATTCAGGTTGTTCATTATTATATACAAGAGGGAGTGACTGTTCGGTTCATCTCCCGATGTCTCTCTATATTCTCTATTATTTATTTACATTAATTACAACTGTACACCCAATCCCTCTGATTAGGTGTCAACATTCCCCCCTTAATCTAAAGGGATGTTGGTGAGTCCAAACATTGTTTTGAATCTTTCAAGTTTTTCTCTTCCAAGTGCTTTGGTGAAGATGTTTGAAATTTGGTCATTAGTGGAACAATGGCGGAGATGGATTGTTTTGGCCTCAACATGATGTCGAATTAGATGATATTTAGCATTGATGTGCTTTGTTCGATCATGGAACTTTGGGTTCTTGGGTTCTTGGCCAACTTTATTGAAGAGGTATTGTCAATCTTGAGTGGAGTTGATTGTACTTGTTTTACCTGCAAATCTTCAATAATTTTCCTAAGCCACACAATTTCTTTTGTTGCCTCAGCTGCTGCCACATATTCTGCCTCTGTTGTGGAATCTACTGGAATTGATTGTTTGCATGATCTCCAGGAGACAACTCCCGTTCCAAGGCTCATATCATAAGTTGAAGTAGATACCCTAGTTTCTTTGTCTCCATCAAAGTCTGAATCAGAGTATCCAATCAAGTTGAAGTCGCCCACCTGTGTATACTTGATTCCAAAGTCTTGAGTTCCCTTCAAGTGCTTTAGAACTTTTTTTGCAGCAGACCAATGTCCCTCACAAGGCTTTTGCATAAATCTGGAGAGGATTCCAATAGCAAACAAAATGTCTGGTCTGGTAGTAGTTAGGTAGTTGAGACTTCCTACAAGCTATCTATACTTTGTTGCACCCTCAAATTCTTTTCCTTCAATGTATCTGAGCTTTATGTTTTGTTCCATTGGAGTAGTCAGAGGATTGCATTCAGTCATGCCAAACCTGTTCAACAGATCTCCAATGTACTTCTTTTGAGAAAGGAATATGGATTTCAGATGTTGAGTTACTTCAATACCAAGATAATAATGAACATAGCCCAAATTAGTCATTTCAAAACCTTTGTTCAATTCCTTCTTTATGGATGCAATGTAGCTTTCATTGTTCCTTGTCATCAGAAGATCATCTACATATACCACAATATATACAACTGTTTTGCTAACTTTCTTGACAAACAAAGTTGCATCATCAAGATCATAATGTTTGAAATTGAGTTTTAGAAGATGCCCAGTTAGTTTTTCGTACCAGGCTCATGGTGCTTGTTTAAGGCCATACAAGGATTTCACAAGTCTGCATACTTTATGTTCATGTCCTTTCACAGCAAATCCTTCAGGCTGGGACATAAAATCTCCACTCAAGAAAGCAGTTTTTACATCCATTTGATGGATTTTCCAACCGTTCTGAGTTGCTAGGGCAAAGAGTGTCTGGATGGTAGCCCATTTTGCTGTGGGGGCAAAAGTTTCCTCATAATCGACCCCTTCCTTCTGTGTAAAAAGTTTTTCCACAAGCCTAGTTTTTTGCTTGTCAAGTGAGCCATTAGCTTTATACTTGTTCTTGTAGACCCACTTGCAGCCAATTGGTTTAGTTCCCAATGGAGGATCAACCAGCTTCCAAGTGCCATTCTTTTTCAGGGCATCATACTTCTTTTACATTGCTTCTTTCCATTCATCATGAGAAGTAGCTTCTTTGAAGGAAGTTGGTTCAAAATCTGTAGAAAAATTGAATTCACAATCATAAGAAACATCCATATCAATAGGTGAATCAGAGTCATCTACATTACCTCCATTTTTCCAGTTTGAATTTCTAGTTCCTATCTTTCCAACCTCATCAGGATGAATACTTTCAAGTGTCTTTATTAGCCACTTTGGGGGACCTTTCTCAGATGGTACATGATGCTCCATTGATTGACTTGGGATTGAATCAAGATTGAGTCTCCCAATTCTATCAATCACATCACTCAAAGTATCATTTGTTGTTAGAGTTTCATGCAGGGGAGAGAGTGCTTCAAAAGAAGATTCCAAAGGTTGATCTAGTATAGGAATCCCCCCTTCAAGATGTGGAATTTGATTAACAAAATTTTGAAATGATTTTGTATTTGTGAGTCTATCCAAGCGATCAAGTTGCCTTTCAACAACATTGTCAGTTTTGGATGCTTAAAGAAAGATTACATCTCTAGATACAAAAAACTTTTTGTTGACTTCATCATAGAGATGGTATGCTTTGGAGGTGTTTGAATACCCCAGGAAGATACACTTACGACTTATTGCACCAACTTTGTTTCTATGTACCTTTGGTATCAAGGCATAACAGGTGGAACCAAAGACCTTGAGATGCTTTACCGAAGGAATGTGCCCATACCACATTTCATAAGGAGTCTTGTTTCTGATAGCATTAGATGGACATCTATTCTTTATATATACAACACATATAATTGCATCAACCCAAAACATTATTTTTACATTTTTGAAGAACAACATGGAGCGTACCATATTTAAGATTGTCATATTCATTCTTTCAGCTACACCGTTATGTTGGGGATTATAAGGCACAATTGTTTGATGCTTGATCCCATGTTGGCGAAGATAGTTTTCAAATTCATTTGAAGTGTATTCTTTTCCATTATCTGTGTGAATAGAGCCAATATGAGATTGTGCATCATTTTCAATCCATGTATGAAAGTTCTTGAATGTTTGAAAAGCATCAGATTTGTTCTTCAATAAATAAACCCAACACATTCTTGTGCAGTCATCAATAAATGTCATCATATATTTATTTCCATTTGAAAAAGAGATAGGCATTGGACAAAATAAATTTGAATGAATGAGTTCAAGTTTTCTATATGCTTTGGAGTGTGAATCATGAAAGGAATGTTTGCTATGCTTTCCTAGAATGCAAGCATCACAATGCTTAAGCTTTCTAGGAATTGTAGGCAAACTAGTAACACCATTTTTCTTCAACAAGCGGAGGCTGTCATAGTTCAAATGTCCAAATCTAGCATGCCATAATAAACTTGATGGAAGTGTACCTTCTTCATAATGATAATTGTATGAGAAATGGTGTGCACGAGCAAATGTACCTTGTAGCTTGAGAAGCCTTTCTTCTTCTATCCCTGTCATGACAAGTGAGTGGTCAGATGATTTTCTCACCCCAAGCTTGCCATCAAACATATGAATGGAGTGACCTTGCTAGTGGATGTGGACCAAGGACAACAAGTTTCTCCTCAGCTGTGGGAGATATGGAACATGATGCAGAAGAAAGTCTAGAAGACCAAGCAATTTAAGTCTGATTGTGCTAAGCCCTGATGGCTTGAGTTTTGATTGGTCTGCAAAGTATGCTGCTCCATCAACATTGTCAGTAAATTCTTCAAAAAAATCTTTTCTATGAGTCATGTGGCAAGTTGCTCTTGAATCAAGAAACCAATCATTTTTCCAAGAAGCAAGTGAAGCATTAAATAAGTCTTCATTTACTCCAATATTACATTGTGCCACATCATAATGAGCGGATTCAGGTGCTTTACCTTTGTCTTTGTCATTAGTTTTACCTTTGGGTTGGTTTCTTTGCTGCTCAATTTTGTCCCAAGGTAACTTGCATGTGGAGGCATCATGTGATCCATTTCTTTTACAACGTTTGCAGTGCAAATCTGACTTTTCTCCTTGAGAGTGTCTGCCCCGCCCTGCCTTTGAAATATCTTCCTCTTCCTCTTCGACCACCTCTTCCTCTAGAAGAATCTTGGGAAAGATTATTTTCTTTATGAGCAAGATACACAACCTCTTCAGAAGATTCAGGGGCTGTCTTCTTTCCAAAATCTTTCTCTCTTTCAGCAAATTTTTTCACAAGGGAGTCAAAGGTAATATCTTTGAGATTTCCATTTTCTTGCAATGACTCAAGATAATTGAAGTAGGATAAAGTGCCTTGAGAAAAGTGATCAGAGGAATATCCAATTCAAACTTAGTGACTTTGATATCATGCATTATAGATTTTACTTCGGATGCAAGAGCAAGATGGTCATTATTTTGTAATTCAAGGGTGAAGAGTTTAATCATGAGTTGAACAACTTCAAGTGCAGAGTGTGAGTCATAGTGTTCTTTTAGCTTTTGTAAGGCTTCGAATGCATTTAAAAATGGCGAAATGTGGCAACTAACCTCTTCACTTACTGATGCTATAATCAATGCATAGGCTTTTCTGTTCTTATTTTCCCAATTGGAGAGCTCCTTGTCTGAGGTAGGCTGGACTGGCGCTTCATCTGCTTCTCCAACACACACTCCTTTCCATAGCTCATTAAAAATGAGAGTGTGTTGGATTTTCCACGACCATTCAGGATAATTCTCCTTTCCATTGAGAACTACTCCCACAACAGATATAACTGAATGCATATTGTTATATCAACAACGTTATACCAACAATGTTCAACTTAACAACATTCAACGTTCACCTGAATATCAGAATCTGACTGTAGTTGTAGTTCTTTTGTTGCATTGTATGGCAGAGATGAATGACGGAGATGAGAAGAGGAGATGAAAGAAGGAGATGAGCGAAGGAGATGAATGGAGGAGGGCCATCAATGGTAAGCGATCAACGGTTATCACAAGAAAAACAAGTCGGGGTGATAACCATGGCTAAAGGTAGATTTCAGGTTACAAGCGGGATTTCGGGTGGATAAAAACAGTAAGTGGTATTGAGAGGGGAGCGCCTGATTCCACTAAGCGATGGACACGTAGCGACTAGGGGAGAGAGAAAAACCTCTCGTATCGGGCGGGTAACTCTTGTGCAACTAATGCACTCGAAATCACTATAAACCGTTGGATTTGGAGGTGATGATCAACAGTGGAGATTAAAAGGCACTTTTTGGGTGGGTAACCACCGTGAAAGTGGTCCCCCCCCCCCCGAAATCAATGTCAGCCGTCGGATCTTGAGATTGAGATCAAAGGTGGAGAATGAGCTCGATAAAGTGAAACCTTGGGAATTGTGTCCGAGCGAGTTACGTCATCACCATTGGTAGTTTATATGAAAAATGATATGCGGTTAATAAGAAAATGTATGTGTAGCTTGAAATACGAAAGGGTTAATGGAGGGTATGATCACATTGCAAACATGTAGTGGTATTGATTAGGGAAAAGAGACTAGCAATATGCGTTTAAAAGTGAACCCGATGATATTTACATATGCATGTTCATGACATTTAAGATCCGGCCCAAGGGAGGAAATCTAAGTTAGTACAACACCTTCGGCTTCAATGCGCCATTCGACGCAACAACAATGAATGAGATTTTGCAGGGTTTTGATAGAGATGTCAGCCTACAAAAGATGCAAAGCAAAGGCAAAATAGAATAGGAGTTACAAATTAAAAGAGGAAGCCAAAAAATGATGCCTGCTCTGATACCATGTTAGACTAGGAGGTAACTCCTCAAATCAAAACTTATTTTATTCATTCAGGTTGTTCATTATTATATACAAGAGGGAGTGACTGTTCGGTTCATCTCCCAACGAATCCCTATCTTCTCTATTATTTATTTACATTAATTACAACTGTACACCCAATCCCTCTGATTACGTGTCAACACATCAGTTCTTTGTATTAGATTAGCTAAATAACATCTTTGTTTTAGAATTAGATTTCATTTATCTCTTTGAATCCTACCATCTTATGAGTTTTGCCTTGGTACCCTGATGCCTTTGCATACTCTTATCCTAGTCTTCGTGGTGCTCTTGAGTCTAAGATGCCTAGTCTCCTTAGTGTCATGTCATTCATTTTTCAAGGAATTGTCTACCATTTCTTGACCTTATCAATCACTCTATCATGTTTCCATTTGACTTGACTCATTTCACTGTGTTGTTCTAGATCACTTCAAAATCAATCACTTATTTTCTTTTTGTGTCGATTAATGTGGGTTTCATCATCCCCCCCTTGGACATATCCCTTCCTATTGACTTCAACACATTATCTAGGAAATGGATTGAGAAACATCATAATACCATGGAGATTGCAATCATTGGTGGTAGGTTTTCATGCGTTTGATTGGGGGTTTTCATTATTAACTCCCAATTGAGCAACTCTATGAGTGTTTGACCTCAACTCATTTATTTGAACTCGCTACATTTTATTGTGCATCTTGGAGACCATCATCCTTATTGGTGGCCCTTTTTGTGTTTTTTAATGGTTTTCATTATTGACTGGTAATTAGACAAATTTAACATCATCTCATTCATTCACATGGGATAGAATATATTATATATGATATCTTTATATAAGAAATTTATAATAATGAAAAACATTTTATTTTCTATAAAAATAAAGTTAAATGTTTTCTAAAGTATTTTAAAAATAAAGTTAAATGTCTTAATAAGTCACAATAATATTGAAGATCTTTATCATAGATTTAAAACAACACTCTTGTAGAAACAAGTAATACTTAAAATTGTTTATAAAAAATAAATAATGGAATGGTCAACCTTTGGTATGACAAACATTGTAAGATTGTTAGAAACTGAGTGAAATAAACCTTCAACAAGTTCTTAAAATATATCTAGATAAATAGCTATAGAATTATTATTAGAAAAAATAGAAAATACCTATTAGATAAATAGAAAGAAGAGAAGTTTTTAAAAATCTCTAAATTCAATACTAAAGGACTATGGAGGAAAATGGTAATTCAAAAAACAATTGAAAATATATAATTTCATTGAGATATTAGATGTTGTACCTTAAAAATATTTATAAATCCACTAATATTTGAGACAACATTCAAACATTTCTAATGTAAGATATTTTTACTATGAAAGACATTTTGCTTGGGGTTATATATATGACATAAGATAAATATTAGGAAAAAAATGGTATCCAATATAAATCATAAACATTAGAGACTTGGTTCTTGTCCGTCACATTCATATGCTTTTGAATATGTCAATTAAGCAAGGAGTCCCTAAATGATGGATTGCAAGCCTTATTGTTCCCTTTTTAAAAAGGTGATAAAGAAAATAATGCTTCAAACTATAGGAACATTATGATTATTCATATTCTAGTAATTTATTTGGAATCATTATGGAAAAAAAAGTTGTATTATAGTTAGAAAAACTAAGAGAAAAAAGATAAAGGCCAAGATGTCTTGTTTTGCTTCACTGATTTTAGTGAATATTTTGGTATAGTGTGTAAATATAATCATTGGGATATATTAGAATAGATAAAAGTACCTTTTGAGTTGAGTGTTGTGGAAATAAATCTATATGGGAAAGTTATTCCTAAACTTAGGATACATGTTAAGTGATGTTGTCCCTTCTCCCCTACCCTTTTTTTCCATGTAGAATGATAAATTAAAGGTATGTTTGGAATAAGCATGATGCACTAACATTAATAAGAATAATCATGATCTTTCCTTTTCAAATTACAAATATTGTTCCTTCTATGAACTTGTTACCATACAAGAAACTAAGAATTCTCAAAGATTTATCTTTTAGACCTAACATGATAATAATTAATGATAAAACAAATATTATGATAACAAACTCAAAAAGATCACTTAACTAATTTTTCATATGATAATTTAATGATATAAGAAAATTAACTCATACAAAAATCTTGAATCTGATCTTCATCACAATTTTTACTAAAACTATAACATTGGGGAAATGATTAATGGAATATAGAAATTCTATTTGTTCTTGAACACTATAAATCAATATATTTCTTATTCTAAAATAAAGTTCAATGATTAAACAAAGATATAAATTTTATTTTATCTTAAATACTATAAATCAATATATTTCTTATTTTAAAACAAAGTTCCTATTCAAAATAGTCACTACACTACTAATGAGCACCAATATTGCAACAAGAATGTTGCAACTCCTAGGGCTACAAACTTTACTTCATTAACCCGAGGTTCGTACAAACTTGGAGGTGACAGTGCTGTATACACAAATAGATGCAATGGGTCCACTAGACCACTAGGGTTTCTCAAACCAGCCTTATATTGAGTTAAGAGAAGTTTGATTACCAAGTGGAGAAAGGGGAGTTTTACCCTAATTGAGAGAATTGAAATATTATCTAATGTAGTTATGAAAGACTGAAATAAATGCTTAAAACACAACATTCATCTAGCTATTTGTTAAGATGTCTTGATTCAGAAGAATTCTAAGCTAACACATGTGAAATCCTAACTAACCTGTTATCACTTAGAACCACAGTCCACGTATATAATGATGTCCAAATTTTCATATAAAAAAAAAAAAAATTGTTTAGTGAATAGGTTTCTATGTGTGTCACTTTGAAATTATAATTTCAAAAGGTATTGATGTGAGTCCTTGTGAAAAACCGTTAGATACCCTCCATCATTATTGTTTAAGGCATGTCTTGTCTTGTTTGCGTCATTTGTATTTTGCGCAGTTTCGCAGGGCAGTCTGATTGGCCAATTTAGTTGCGCAATGATGTTTTCACCTTTTCGCAGCGTATCATTTACCAGCCATTTCGTAGCACCTTTTGTCAATTCATAATTGTCTGCGCTATGAAATCGGGGATTCTGGGTTTTTGTAGCGCGTTTTCTTGAAATGTCAAGTCCGGGGAGATGAGTCATTAAGTCCGTCCACATTTTGTCAGTTGATGTCTTCTCCAGGTCATGATAGGTTATCATTCCACCATAAGGTTTAGGATCACGCACATGACAATCATTCTAAGAGATTTTATGAGGTATGGTTGTGTCATAATGTGTATTCATGGTGCGTAAACATGCCTGCTGTATGACGAGATTTTTTTTAAAAGAAAACGCAAAGAAGCCCGAGTTTTCATTTAAAGGGATCATTGCAAGCGAGCCTGCACTCCAAAGCTGAAGTTGTTTTTGAATTGTAGCTGTTGTTAGTTCTCTGTGTGAAG
>APFE031421866.1:45875-63824 GCA_000404065.3 Pinus taeda | reverse complement strand
GTAATGAATTTATGTTCAAACCACGAAGGCCAGTCACCAGGAGGCAAATCAAAGTAGCTGAGCAATTGCACAAGGAAAAGGTAGCTGTGAAGGTACCTGCAACAAAGGAAATTAAACAACTGCCTAAAGCAGAGAAGACAGAGGAAATGAAAAGAAAACCATACACAAGAAGACAGGCAAAAGAAATGGAGAAGTAGCTACCCAAAATAGAAAAAGCAAAAAAAATCAAGAAGAAATATATGGATAAAAAGGTCCCCATTGCCAAAGAAACCAAAACTTCATCTTCAAAGGAACAATAGAAGGCAACTGAGGAAGAAATGGCTAATATGGAGAAAGTTGTAGCAGAAATTGCAGCCATGGAAAAAGAGGTTGCAAAACTAAAAGCTCAGCTTGGTAAGTTAGCTGCCAAATAAAATTGCAAATTTTAAAGGTCAGGTGCTACCCCAAGATTTTGTTTTATTTTTCTTAAGTTCATTGGTTTTTGAGGCATGAAAACACGGCATATATATGGAAGATAAATTAGGAGTTTTGAAGCCAGAAGCGAAGCTGTTGCAATCACAAAGGATATTGATAAATTTAGTAAAGACTGTATTTTTGAAAAGAATAGCAGTTTCGTAGCGCGCTACGAAACTGCTGTAGATGACTGTTTTGTAAGAAAACAATGAAGTTGATGCTGAGGTCAGCAAATTTTGAAAGGAATGCCTCGAGGGAAGGAAAGAGACCATACAAGGCTATCTAAGCATTCAAAGAGTGACAGGTGTAAGTGTTGGAGAAAAAGGTGAAAGATTTTGTTTTTTTTTGCTAAAGTCTTCCTAAAGCTACTTTATGACCGAATTATTAGGGTTATCGGAATTTTGGGTTGAACACCTGTTCAGTTCACAAAGCATCCAGATCATAAGGCATATGGTGTTATGCGTGGTTATTAAAGGTATTAAATAGCTTGAAGCATGTTCTTTTGGAAATGAAGACTGATGGAAGGTAGGGACCGTGAAAACAGGGCACACATCTTCACCAACTAATGAGTCATCTGCATAGTTAGAATCCAAGGCAGCTCGTTTAGTGAATGCCTCTCCAATATATTTCGGCCACTACAAAAATGGTACAGGTGTCAAAGTTCAAGAAAGCATCATGCACACAAGGAGATAGAATTAGAGTTTCAATAGGATTAGGACTCTACGTATTTACAGCGCAATACCTTTATATTTAATAAGTTGGTTTAGATATAGATAAGGAAATTAATGATAGATTTTCGAGCTCCCCTCATGCTGGAGGAGGAGACTCAAGGTAGTTTAGTTTTGTTTTCCTATATATAGGAAAAACTCTGATGTAAAAAGGGTTGGAGATTTATGATAAAAACAGAGTTTTCATGTTGGCTTATGTAAAAAGACTTTGACAGTAATAGAAGCAAGTACTTTTTCTTCCCAAGATTCATCTTGTGTTTCCAAATCTCAGAGTAATATGTGGTCTTTATTTATTCTTCTTTTTACAGTTCACTGAAATATGCAATCATCTGATTCACCTAGTGCTCAGACTCCTGTGTATGTTTGAAATTGAGGTCTTCTGCGAGAAATTTTCTAGAGTGTTGAGAAATTATATGCCTTGGCTTCATGATTGAAGTAGCTAATAATTTACTGCAGAAGGTATGAATCCATGAAGCCCAATGGAAGAAGTCTAATTTTGTTGTTCCAACCAGCTTAAACTTCATCTACTGTTTAAAGAGTTAGCCATCTTTTCTTGCCCTTAATGAATATCAAAAATCTATCAGAGAGCCCTCTCTGACTAAGGAGGCTAAACCTTAGTCTAAAGCCTGGTCTGAAACAGTTTCATGAGATCTTACTAAGTAGCAGCCCTTAGTACATGATTTTATGATAACATAACCTAAGCATGCAATCAGATCTAATCAAACACTTAACTGCTCTCATCAGGGGTGGAGGCCCTAGTACAACTCTCCTCCTTCTCTTTTGCCTCCACCACCTGCTCCATCTCAACCATTGCCTCCCACTCCACCAAGGCAACCCCAAATGCCTGCTCAATCGAACCCGAACCCGAATAACAGATAGGCTCAGCAAGTATATAGTGGGGAACCGTCATGCCCAACCTATGCTGTGGAGATTCAGGAGATTAACCTATGATCTGGGAAGGTTCTCCCAGATAGCCAACCTCCCCCTAAGGAGGATGAGGAAGATAAAGAGGAAAGTGAACCAAAAGCAATTCCACCCTTTCCTGAGAGATTATTCGGCACAACCCAGCCTACCCTAGAAGAAACTAAACTTCTGGGAGAATTGAAACAATTATGTGTAAAGATACCACTTCTCCAAGCCATAAAGGATGTGCCTATATACAACAAGATGATTAAAGAGAAGCGCTTCAGGCATCTAGGTCGACGCAAGAGAGATTCCCTAACCATCAATGTCATAGGACAACTGTCCGAACTAATGTTGGGGCAAGTAATTTGTCCGAAGTATCTAGACCCTAGAAGCCCAGTAGTTGATGTCCACATGAATGGCACCATGATCCCCCATACCCTAATTGATCTAGGGGTTGCCATTAATGTGATGACAAAGGACACTATGCTCAAGCTCAACCTCCAGGGCTCCCTGAGAAAGACCACAACAGTACTGCAGTTAGCAAACCGCTCCACCGTGACCCCTGAAGGGATTGTGGAAGATGTAATGCTCTCCATTGTTTCTTGAGATTACCCTGCTAATTTCCTAGTTCTCCAACCGAAGGCAAAGCTCACTAGTTATCCTCTCATCCTGGGAAGACCTTGGTTGGCTGTTGCAGGTGCCTACATCAACTACCGAGCTGGGAACATGAAAATCAAGAATGGGCATATGTCTGAGTAGCTAGTGCTATAACCTCCTGCCCAACCTTTGCTAGAAAATGATCTACATCTCTGGTTGGAGGAGGAAGATGAGGATGAAGTCTACTCTACACCACTGTGTGCAGTAGAAATTGCCCATGGGGGGGTGGGGGACTACAAACCGAGGATGATATCATTGAAAACTTAATTCAGAATCCACCCCCCAGTAGTTTTCCATTGGAATAGCTAGCGAAAGAAACCTCAGACAATCCTTTAGCTAATATCTATATGGCTGACCTGACCTCTCTCTGTATAAGGGCTATAGAGTTTGGCCTTGAAAGAACCTTGAAAATCAACTCATCCTTATCCACCTCCCAAGAGAAGGAACTATGTAGCTTATTGAGAAAACATTTAGATGCCTTCACCTAGAGCTATAAGGAGATGAAAGGAGTGCACCTTTTAGTTTGTACTCATCACATTTACATTAAGGAATACTGAAAACCAGTCTGGCAGCCTCAAAGGAGGATGAATCTAGCCCTTAAAGACATTGTCAAGGAAGAATTGCAAAAGTTACTGGATGCAGGATTCATCTACCCCATCTTCGACAGTGAATGGGTCTCTCCTTTGATGTTGGTGCCAAAGAAAAATGGTAAGTGGAGAATTTGTGTTGATTATCGGGAACTGAACAAGGCCACCAAAAAGGACCATTTTCCTTTGCCCTTCATAGATCAAGTGTTGGATGGTCTGGCGGGGAAAGAGTTTTTCTCCCTCCTAGATGGGTTTAGCGGGTGCAATCAGATCCAAATCAACCTAGAAGACAAAGATAAGATCACTTTCACTTGTCCTTGGGGTACCTTTGCATATCAGGTCCTTCCTTTTGGTTTGTGCAATGCTCCCGCCACTTTCTAGAGAGCAGTACTGAGTATATTTTCTGAATTGGTCCATGATGCAATCGAAATATATATGGATGGTTTTACCCCTTATGGTTCTAACTTTTAGGAAGCTTTATCTAACTTGGGAAAAGTTTTGGACTTGTGTATTGAAATGAACCTGTCCCTCAGTCCGGAAAAATGTGAATTCTTGATGACTGAAGGGACCGTGCTAGGTCATGCAATATCTCAGCAAGGATTGCAGGTGGATCCCAACAAAATAGCCATCATCCAGAGGGTCCCACCTCCTCAAAAGGTGAGAGATGTCCAAAGTTTCTTAGGTTTAGCAGGATATTATAGAAGATTCATTAAAGATTTCGGTAAGCTAGCCTCTTCATTGTTTGGTATTTTGGGAAAAGATATCGAGTTCATATGGACTGACAACTGTCAAGAAGCCCTAGATACCTTGAAAAGTAAACTTGTGACTGCCCCAATTTTGAGAGGTCCAAATTGGGCCCTACCATTCCACATTCACACAAATGCCTTGAACAAAGCAATAGGGGCAACCTTAGGGCAAGTTGATGAAAAGTTACCTTATGCCATATACTTTATAAGCAAAAATTTGTCAAAGGCCGAGTTAAACTACACAGTAACCGAGAAGGAACTCCTAGTTGTAGTCCATTATTTAAATAGGTTCAAACATTACATCATAGGCTATTAGACCTTTGTACACACTGATCATGCTGCAATTAGGTATTTAATGAACAAACCAGATGTAAATGCTCACATCATTAGGTGGTTGCTTTTATTGCAACAATTTGATTTAACCATTGTTGATAAGCCTGGTAAGGAAAATGTTGTTGCTGACTTTTTGTCTAGAGTAAATTTGCCTGTAGGTGAGGAAGGAATGGTGGATGATCAAATGCCAGATGAACACCTATTTTATATCTCAGTACTCTCTCCATGATTTGCTGATATAGCAAATTACTTGGTTTTAGCACAGTTCCCACCACATCTATCCTCAAAAGAGAAGAGCAAGATCTTGAGGAAAAGTGCCCCTTTCACTTGGGTTGGGGGAAATATCCTCAAACTTGGCCCAGATCAGATTTTGAGATGACGTGTCAGGGAGGAATAAGTTTTTGACATTCTCCTAACCTATCATGATGGGCCTTGTGGAGGCCATTTTGCAGCAAAGAGGATTGCCTTCAAAATTCTGCAAGCAGGATATTATTGGCCCACTCTTCATCAAGATGTGAGGAGATATATCAACCAATGTGATTGGTGCCAAAGGATGGGGAAACCTACTCCAAAGGATGAGATGCCCTTGCAACCTCAAATGACTTTTGAGCCATTTGAGAAATGGGGCATGGAATTTGTGGGTTCTATCAACCCTCTTTCAAACTAGAAACAATACATCATTGTCAGGGAAATTTTTAAGTACCACCCTAAATTTATATGTATAATAAATGGGCGAATCCCCATGATACATAGGAAAAGTGGGAGGCGATGTTATCACTAATATAATATGCACATATATATTTTTTTGGCAAATCTCTCACCAGAATATATTATCTTGTAAAGTCATGGCGAATCTTTCATTGAATTATAAAATCTTGTAAGATCTTGGAAAATCTTTCATTGAATAATAAAACATTGTGAAGTCTTCGCGAATGTTTTGTTAAAGTATGAAACCATATATGATAATAATAAAACATATTCATTAAACTGTAATATACTAACATACATGTTTGGAAAAAAAACATAATTTTCACTTCCTACAAACAGTGTTGCAAGTTTTAGTGGCCATGTTTGTCATGGTAGGAGAGATTAATGTTTTCTCTACCACTTTTTCCAAGCTATCAAATTTCTTTCTTATTCCATAGATTCCAACTGCTAGATAAAAAAAACACATCAAGTTTGTTTACCCCAACACACCAACAAGTAGCAAGCCCCAACTATATAATATAATGAAGTAGTAGGTATCCCAAAGGCCTGTTGTTAGAAGCCTTCCAATCAATATATAAATGTAGGTTTATTATTATTTTAATTGGAAATATTCAATTAAATAATAAAATTTAATTACATCGCTCCCAATCTAAATTTCTTATTAGCATAATTCACTACCTTCATACTATTTTTAATAGCGTTGTAACATGTGGATTAATTTCCTTTTTGGTGCACAATCTCTACCTTTTAGGACAATATGGTGCAACAAACTAAGAATAGTAGAGAAGATGAAAGGTTGTACAAACCAGCATAGTTTTCAAACAACTAATCCAAGATCAATACCTTAACTTTTTCATGAAGATATCATATTGAGAATGTTTGAAAACTGATGGGAAATTTGGGCAGTGACTATCTCTCTTTTGCGAGAGTGATGCGGAAAGAGTTAAGATTTCATTGTTTTGAATTTTTTTTTGTTATATCAGAAAAATCAATATTAATGGAGATATCGGTATTTTTTACTAAATTTTGTGAAGTGACTAAATGTAGCTTTAACCATTCACCTTAAGATTTTTTTTACAATATAATTTCCTAAGTCTATTTAATATATTCATTATCATAAAAACCAACCTATATCCATCTTAACTCCACATCTACCACTCTTAGAGGGATGCAATCTATTTATCCCTCCCAACACTTGGTAGACCCGGAATTAAGATGGATATAAGCTAATAGAATTTCCCCTATGCTCACATGAATACCATGGTATTACCATGGGCCACTACCATGGGTTATCATAAACCTGGAGCTTAAAAACTACTATTAGTAATTTATAAAAGTTAATAAAATTAATAATTGATTTTTATTTTAACCAAGTTAAAATGTCTAAGTGACATTAAATTACAAGATCCATTTTTACTCTTGATCTACCAAGCCCCCAGAAGGATCAAATATTTTTTCACTCTATGTTAGTTTGCATATCACAATATTTGATCCAGAGTAAAGATGGATCTATGCTAGTTTAATTCCCCCTTTTAAATAGGGTGCATTCCATGTGAATACCATGGGTCAATATCACGTGACATCTTTATTTTTATTAATACTAATATTAGGATTAATAATGTTTTTTGCATGGTATAAATAATAATTTGGCCCATGGTATTTGGCCCATTCCCCCCTTTAAATAGGGTGCATTCCATGTGAATACCATGGGTCAATACCACGTGCCATCTTTATTTTTATTAATACTAATATTAGGATTAATAATGTTTTTTTGCATGGTATAAATAATAATTTGGCCCATGGTGTTTGGCCCATAGGCTTCACCTAAATATAACACATTTTTTGAGTGATCTTAAATATAAGATGGCTTATGGAGTAAATATAAAAAATGTTTTATTTATTTACCATACCTCTCGTTTATTTATATTTTTATTAATTTACCATCCCTTTTTTATAAATATGGTATTTGGCCCATAGGATTCAATTAAATAAAACCTCATTTTTTAGCCTTCTTAAATAGAAAGAGGGTTATGGACTAATATAGAATGAGGTTTTATTTATTTACCATTCCTATAGTTTATTTGTATTTTTATTTATTTACCATACCTTTGAAGTATAAAAAGAGGTTTTATTTATTTACCATACCTCCACTTTATTTATATTTTTATTTATTTACACGTTTGCGTGTTCATAAATATAAGGTGACATATGGAGTAAATATTAAAAAATGTTTTATTTATTTACAATACCTCTCGTTTATTTATATTTTTATTAATTTACCATACGTCTTTTATAAATATGGTATTTGGCCCATAGGATTCACTTAAATGAAACATCGTTTTTGAGCCCTCTTAAATAGAAAGAGGGTTATGGACTAAATATAAAAAGAGGTTTTATTTATTTACCATACCTCTAGTTTATTTGTATTTTTATTTATTTACCATACCTTTGGAGTAAGTATAAAAATAAATTTTATTTATTTACTATACCTCCACTGTATTTATATTTTTATTTATAACTATCACAAATACATTTTCTTGAAAATGAGGGCGAAGATTGTAACTCCTAATTTCAGGGGCTATTTTTTTTTTTTTACCCTCTCCCTTAAAATAAGGTGGGCTAACCTCCATACCTATTTTTTTTATAAAATAAATTTGAGGTGATTTGTAACAATTTATTATGATACAGAATATTTTCCCAATAAAAATATAAGACCCCTTAATTTAGCCCAAGGGCAAAAATTCACCCCTAAAATTTTCCATGATCATTGTGTGCATCGATTATCTGACAAAATGGGTAGAGACAAAGGCAATTAAGGCAGCAACAGAAGAAAACTAGCTGTGTTTTTAAGAGAGAACATATTCTATAAGTTCGGGTATCCAAGAGAACTGGTTACAAATCAAGGTAGTCAATTCACCTCCAATCTGATTGAAGACCTGCTCACACATCATAAAATCAAGCACAAGACTTCCACCCCTTACCATCCACAAGACAATGGACAAGTGGAAGTCACCAATAGAGCTTTAGAGGGAATTTTGACTAAGGTAGTGAGCAACAATAGGAAAGATTGGGCAGATCAATTGGTTGAGGCCACTTGGGCCTACAACACCACATGGAAGACCACAACTGGATTCACACCCTATGAACTGGTCTATGGGAAGAAGGCTTTGTTGTCAATAGAGTTTGAATACAATACACTAAGGATGGCAGCATAGCTAGACCTAGATCTCAGCCATGCACAAAGGGAAAGGCTACTCCAGCTTAATGGATTGGATGAATAGAGATTGCAGGCCCTTCTCCACATAGAAGTAATCCAACTTCAGAGGAAGATATAACATGACAAAAACATCAAGGAGAAGCAATTCCAAGAAGGAGATTGGGCACTACTGTATGACTAAAGGTATAAAGATTTCAAGGGCAAGTTGAGGAAAAGATGGATGGGACCCTACATGGTATAAAAGTGCAATGAAAATGGTTCAGTTATGATCAGGACCATTGATGAGGAAGCCATCCCCATACTTGTCAATGGGAATAGGTTGAAAATCTACAATAAGCCCCTCTCCAAGCAAGAATTTATTGAAGATCTGAGTACAACAATGTTGGTAGTGGAACAAGTCTCCATGTCATGTACCTCCTACAAACACATAAAATTAAAATTTTTAACTTGTTGACTTATGGCAAGGTTATCGTTTCAGATGTTATTACATGATACCACCTTGGGTTACAATTACATAATTCCGGTGATCGGAAAACTTTCCGATGATATGATAGTCATTTGCATTAAAGAGACATAATACCACCGTCACTGCTGGATTCACCTGCACTTTCCACCTGGCTTAACATTTATTCCCTGCTCTGTCATGGTGGCGTGGCAAGGGCAAGAGTACCAACATCATTTATACACCTCGAGCTCCTCCAGTCATCAACGGTGGAGATTTTGGTCGGCAGATCCAAGGGTTGAACATTGATCTGAGGTTTTTGTACTCGTTTACTCTAGTGGTGTGGTTCATTCTGTTCATTGTTTCATGGCGCTCATTCCAGCTCTGCTCCGCCTTCCACTACGCCGAAACTGTCTGCAATACTTTGTTTACTGCTCAGGGTTTTAGTTCAGTTGCCGGACTGCCTAAATTTCAAGCGATTTATATGACTTGGGTAAGTATTCATCACATTTCCTCTTACTTCCATTACTTATCCTTTCTTTGACTATGCACAGTGCATGATTGTAACAATTTCCTCTGTTTGTTTCCATAATGAAAGAGGAATGGGCACAGCCAAGGAATGTTGGCTCGAATCAAGAGATGGTCACAGCATATCTACCTCCTGCGAGGACCACTAGGTAAGCATATATGGTTCTGGTTTGAACTCTCATGGAAAGTACAAAGTATAAGCTCTACCATCTCAAGGGTTATGGACCTTTCTCTTTTTTTTTGTTATGGTTCTAGTTACGGGGTAGTTCCTATCGAGCCTGAAGTAGTATTGTTCTGCGGCCTTACTTCATTGTTACATGGGTTTTGAGGCCGCGACTGTCCCGGCCTGAGGCTTGGCCACATGGACGCATTTTCCAGCTTGAGTCGCCTTTGACTAGTTCAGTTGTAATTATGTGAACAATTTCTTGGGTCCATTTGTAAACTATTGTAATTTATCTAGGGTTGAGCCCCTGTAAGTTATTCTGATCGTTGGACAAGTTTTCTTTTTAACAGTTCAGGAGTCCTTATGCCAGGACTAATTGTTGGTTAATTAATTTGTGCTCGGACTTAAGTCGAGTCCATAAGATTTTTGGCATGAATTTTTGAACTAAATTCTGGGTTTGTATAATTGTTTTCCACATGATAATTCTAATTGTTGTATTACGTTCTTAGCACTGAAAACACTACTCGTGTATTGTAGTTCCGCTCTATTTTTTTTATGGATGTATAGAGTTCTATTATGAATGTTCTTATTTTTGAAGCAGTAAGTCAGGGTTTATATATATGCCAACACAATCTGTTTAGAAAAAGAGTTGTTTATTCATTTGAGCATCTGGGTTTTTCTTTTATGTCGAAAATCCTCTCAGTTTCTCTCAAGTGCTGCAACAAGTCACTCTTTTGTCCGTCTGTTGGTTGAAATATCTGGCCGCCGAAACCCTCTCAAGGTTTCTTCCTATACATCCCTAGAGTTTCTTCCTATGATACCATAGGGTTTCCGGCTATACACTATAGGGTTTCTTCCTATATAACTATAGTAGGAGAACCTCGTTTTGAAAGGTCTTCCAAATATCGTGCCTTTCTCTCTCTTTATTTATTTAGAGGTCCAATATACATTCATACTCCTGGACCCACAGGCTGTCAAGAAAGCCTCCTTCACCTCGGAATTTCCTTTCTCGTGCGACTCTATCATGGGGTTGTACATGCCAATAGTTTAATCTAACTCAATTACCGTCTTCCTGTCTTGGTTAATACAAAAATTGGAAATTTGCGATGATTCCAAGGTTCGAGTATCGACTCCAAACTCACATTCTTTTCAAGTTTTTATTATTCTCTTTCTTAAGAGAATGACAGCGTTTCGGTTTAAACAAGCATTTTATAGAAAGATAAAATGCTACTTTTGCATGTTTCGCTTTCAAGCATTAACTGCTTACACTTGTCATTTCGTAGTTCTCAGATATGTTCTTTTCTTTTCTGTTTGTCAGGCTGTAGTAATAAGAAATCAGTTTGCATCCTATGGATGTATTCACTATCTCTGAGGTGTTTGTTTGATTAGTACCACATACTCTGACTTATGTTCCTAAATTTTCTTATTCAAGATTGCTTCTGCACAATCAATATTCCCTAGTTATTTCCCTTTGCATTTAACAGAAAAGTAGGAGAACTATTTTCATCATACAGTTCTCTGCTAACTGTAGGAAATAAACCATACCTCTACATTCCGTTTCTGAACAGTTCACATATATATTATTTAACAGATCATCTAACACATTATCTAATAGATTATCCAACAGATTATCCAAGAGATTTTCTTTACTTACCTGGTCTCATCCCTGCCATAAAGGCTCCTCAGAGGTTCACCTGGATTCTCTGTTGTGTTCTTGTCCACCCAACCATGAGATTTGTCTTTCAAGACTAGAATCGCCCCCTAGCTCTCTTGTAGGATCACTATCCTCAGCAAGAACGCACTTAGTGCTTGGCTATTTGGTCATCACCAGACTTAGCCCTCTATCCTCCTCCTCTACTTGTACCTACAGTGCATATTTTTGCCTCCCCCCACTTCCTTTTCTCTAGAAGCCTTTCCAGTTAGGGGACATAGTTAGGGTTGCAGTCTCAGCAACCGTCTTTTACCAACTTCCTCCTCAGAAGTTGCCAGTATTTCCAATAAAAACATTTCTTATATTTTCTTAAAAATAATAATAACAAGACTATTAAATTTCAAATAGCTAACAACGTCATATTTAGTTCTGTCTTTTACCATAGTAAAAATCAAATATTTACATTTTCCCGGGGCATCACACTCCACCTCCACTCCACCCACTCAATAAAAAAAATAATAATAATAAGGACTCCAGTGAAAACCTCTATGAGGCGCTTGAGTCCCATCATTAGGCTAAAAACCTCTTTGGAGGCAACCCAGTGATGATAAACACAAAAAAAACAAACGAAGAGAATAAAGATCCATGGGTGAAAACCTCTTATGGAGGCGCCGATGGCAGGCAGGTAGGGTGAAAATCTCTTGGAGGTGCCCTAGTTGTCTTTTCAAAAAAAAGAGAAAAAAAGAGAGAGAAGAACAGAAAAAGAGAAAATTGACTTTTTGAGTGCATTACAGGTCATAGATGGACCCCAGGAAGCAAGGGGACATGCCACCAAGCCTATTACATATCCTTTAGACTCTTCTCCATCATTTCTGATTCTTTTTTTCCATCTCCCGGTGTTTTTCTGAAGACTGTGCATCCTACAGGATGCCTTGTGTGTTCTACAGGAGGCTCTTGTAGAAATCACAAAGAGCTCGAAATGAAGCTAAAAAAATGATTGAAGAGCTGGTAATTTTCAAAGAGAGCCTATAAACCATCCTACAACCATCCACCACCCTAACCCTCCATCCCACACCTGTACCACCTCATTTCCAATTATTTCTTTCCTTCTTGAAAATAAAACACAGAAACTTGTTTTTCAAACAACCGAGGAAATATAAAACAACACCCCTACAACTCACCTACAGCCTACCAGATACTTCTCCATTGCCATCAAATTCTTCAAGTAGCCACCTCACAGCCCCCTACATAAGCCTCAGCTAAAAATTTTAGAGGGAGAAGCAACTACAGGAGCTCCTGTAGGACACCTGTAGCAGCTGATCCCCTTAAAAATCAATCTCCAGCAGTAGAATAGGTGCAGCCATAGGTATGAAAAAGATGTCCGAAGTAAGGTCCATCTAGAAAGCACCTGTACAAAGTGACTGAGACACATATCAAGAAGCCACAAGCATATGGCAGCAGGAATATAGGTATGCAACACTAGAGTCTAAGCATGCAACAACAACAAAGCTTAGTAGCACTGTAGCACAAACATTTCGACTTGCAGGTAACTGTCTAAACCCATTCCTCTATTGCATCTGTATAATTCAAAACTATATAAATGAATGGAATGGTTTGAAGGTTAAACCTAAAAGATGGCCAGTTAACTGGCCACCCTCATCCAGTTCGACCACACTCATCTGGAGATCACACTACACATATGTCTAGTCAACTCACAGAAAATCCAAAAAGACAGGTAGTGGTGGATGTTGAACTCCAACGAAAATGATGGGAAATGATTGTGGGTAGAAAGCATAAAGTCTCATGATGACACTACAGTGGGGACCAATGGTCAGAATAATGGTAACGTACCATTTTTTTCACCTCACCTCATCACCGAAACCTCTCTAGTAAGCATAAGTACGCTCTCTCTAGCTTATTCACCACCTTTGTTTCCATTTTTATCGTTGTACCCGCGACTGCAGCGAGCTCCCTACCACCTCCAGAGCCTCGAAACCATCGCTCTCTGTAATTTTCCAAACTCCTCTATTTATCGAGTTCTACATGAACATTATCGGGATCTACAGGAGTAGTAACATGTCATACAGGAGCCCTTTCTACAGGAGGGCCAGTGAGTAGTCTTACAGAAGAAAAAACGGGATTTTCATTCAAATTCGGGCTCGAAGAGGTTGGCTCACTGCAAGCCCACTTTGCATTTTCATATATACAAGGGGTGATGTGATTTTAAGAAAGAATTGAGCTTGAAAAGTAAGAGGAATTGCATTCAAATGTTCTGCCTGCTTCTTAAGAAAAAACACATTTTTTATCTGTTCTCTGTTTCTGAAGTATTGTCTCTTTCTCCACCCTAGTACTCACATATACAAGGAGTGATGCAATTTTAGGAAGAATTAAGCCTAAAAGAAAGAGAAATTGCATTAAAAAGTCTGCCTGTTTCTTAAAGAATAACACAGTTTTTTCCTCTGTTTCCTGGTTTTTGAAAATTGTTGTCTCCTTCTCCACCTAAGGCATTCCAAAGATTCTAAACATAATGACAGGGGGATTTATGTGGAAGGAACCTCTAAAATTAGCCAGGCTACATGAACACCCCAAGATAGTAGCCCTTTTTACCAGAGCAATTGGTTGCCATTCTTTGAAAAAATTCAAGGGTATGATGAAGAAGTAACATAGGAGTTTTCCCTGTCCTTGATACCTCACTCAAAAACCAATGCCACTGTTAGTTTCAGGGGTCTCACAATGGAAATTACTCCAGAGTTTATCAGTAGGGTTACCAGTCTCCCACTTGGACTACCCTGGAGCAAGGAGGAAAAACCACTGGGTCAAGTTGCCAAGAAAACCTTCTTCCAGCCAAATGAGCATCTTGTAGAGGACAAAAATGGCATAAGGAGAAGAATCATACCTTACCCTTGGGATGAGGTCAGTTATTAGATTATCAAATACATCTCCTGTGAAGGAAGGTACAACATAGTTTATGGGTACCATTTTAGACTTTTGCATGAGTTAAGATATGGCATGGATCTTCCTGTACCCCAAAAACTCAGTATTCCCTATTTTCTCCTCCAGTCCCTAATAGATTCCAGCATTGAAGGCAGGAGGTCCAAACCAATTGGCTTACTATGGGCTAATTAAACTGCTGGTGAAATAGGCCCTCCACACCTTCACAATACCCATAGCCTGGGAGATTTTTAGAAATATGACAAGGGAAGATGATGTAAAAGCCCTCACATATGACCTCAGTCCATTTGAAAGTGAGGGAGAAGAACAAAAAGCGGAAGATGAGGAGGAAACCAAAAAAGAGGAAGAGAAAACACAAACAGAGAAAGAGGAACCTAAAACAGGGAAAGAAGGAACCCAAACAGAGAAAAAAAAACATGAAACAGAGGAGGAAGAGACCAAAGAAGAGAAGAAGAAGGAACCTAGAACAAAAGAGAAAAAGACTAAAATAGACAGGAAAAAGACTAAATTTGAGAAGAACAAGGCTAAAGCAGAGAGGGCAGAAACTAAACAAGATGAGAAGGAAATTAAAATAGGGATAGAAGAAACAAAACTAACAGAGGTGGAAAAGATAAAAGAAAAAGAAACAAAAGCAAAGAAGGTAGAAGTTTCTCCTGAAACACTAGAAAGGGAGGCAACAATTGTTCTTGCTGCACTCAGCACCCCAGTTAAGCCCAAACAAAAGAGAAAAAGGAAACCATCCATGTATTTTAGGGCTCGAAAAAGCACCAGGATAAAAATAGGGAAGCCACAGCCACCCTCAAAAGAGCCTATCACCATTGAATATTCTCCTACTGCCAAAAAGGAGGAATCTCCATCCAAAACCCCCATTATCTATGAAAGAGGAAGCCCTAAATCTTCCACTTGGAAGGAAAGGATAAAACTACAGGACTATAAAACAGTCCTACAGGGGGCGCAGACTACTCTATAGGAGACCTTAACAAAGCTACAAGAGACTGAGAAACTTGAGAAAAAGGCAGAAGAGCAGACCTAAAAGAAGGATGAGGCAGCAGAGATACCAGAACCTGACCCCTCGCCTAGTTTAGGCTCTTACTACAACCTTCTTGAAAGGGAAAAAATTGTTCCACAGAAGTTTTCAGTCCCACTTTTCTTTGAATTGGAAAAAGAAAGGGCAAGGAGCCATAGATGGATGTGGATCACAAAGTCCAAAGGGGTGGAAGACATTGGGCACATGGAAAACAAGTTGAGAGAAATGGGCAAGGAATTGAGCACTGTAAGACATACAGATTCCATAAGAAGATCTCACTTGGAAGCAGAGAATGAAATGTTAAGAAAACAACTGCAAGAAAGGGAAACCCAGGGAGAGACTGAAATGTTAAGAAAACAGATGCAAGAAAGGGAAACCTAGTTAGCATGCATGGCCAACTGGGATATGGAGGCACTACAGTGTAGATAGCCAACCAAATCATATGGAGTATACCTGAAAGATTAGTTGCTACAGTTCCAGATCAAGACTCTGGCCCATATAGGCACCATACCTTTCCAGGACTATAGACAATTCATGGATTTATGTGATCACGGTTTAGCGAAGGACAAGGCACAGGTGGCAGAGTTTTATTTGCGTAACATGGCCCTTAATGATATGAACCTATGGGACCTGAATGTTGGGTTAGGGGACTTGCAGTTGATGGCCATGGCATCTTGGATGAGTCATGAGGAGAAAAGGGCCACATAAATCAAGAAGTTGATGGAAAAAGAATAAAATGAGCCACTGATGATTAGAGCAGAGCCATCAGACCCTATGGCTCTCATTAGCACACACCAGCAACTTACAGATGATCCTCAAAGTTCCCCTAAGTACATCAATGATCAGGCCCAAGCTATTGCACATTTTGAGGACATGGAGAGATTGCTTGGAGATGATTGAATTCATGCCTAGATGAGAAGGTGGAACACATTGCCACACAACCTACAGATCAGGGAGTATCACTCCCCAAACAAGATGAAGGAAGCATTGAGGAGAGTGCCACTGTACAAGCACTCTATGCAAAGCTTGAAAGCCCATTGGATTGGCCTCAAGTTGGGTCCCCCACTGCTACTAGGACTGCTAGAGGACACAAAGGAGGAAGAAGAAAGACAACAGTGGGAAGATGTGGACAGAAAGGCAGGATTCCATGATAGGGAAGAGGATCTCACATCAAAGGCATGGGATGTTAGGGAGACCATCAGAGCCATCAAGGATGAGCAACACATTCAGTAGGGGGTGATGATGAGCCCCATAAATGGGTAATTATATGGGCTCATTTGGCCTCCTAACTCAGCTTAATCCACCATTCTCATTATTTTATTGCATGTTTTTATTATATTTATGCTAATAGAGTGAATTGGGTTAGTCATTATGCCATGAAGTCTAATGTGTGCTTTATGCAGATTTTTGGTCAAATTTGAGACAAAGTCAAAGGTTTAATGAGAATTTGGCAGCCAATATTCGAGGAAAACAAGGGAGAGGATTTGTAGGAGGGTGTCCCCCTCATTTATGACTCCCTACCTCGAATCCTCCTTCAGAAAACTCGGAGCACAAGCAGCCACATCCATGCATCAAAGGGGTAGCCGAGCAAGTGAAGAAGAATTGCTATGTATCTATAGCCTTGGGAGCCAAGCCTCCTTGATTGTAGGAGAGATGTTGGAGGCTCCAGTTGTATAAATAGGAGGGCTTAGGTGCTCAGTATTTTAGTTGGTTTTTATTCAAATTTTTGCACTTTTGTTGCAGCTCTTGCTCAGCTTAGTTTTGAGCTTACTTTTGTGAATAGTTTATGTAATGTGACTTTTATTTTGATAATGGAAATGAAATATTTTCTGAGCCAGCACTAATTTCTTTCAGAGAGCCGAAGCTCTTCGGTTAGGGCCCAACCCAAGCTGCCCAACACCTCTTTCTTTGTACTCATATGTTTTTGCTTCAGTTCATGAATTAATTTCTGTTAGATAGATTCGTTTTCCCTTGGTTAGAATAGGTTGCTTTTGTTGGTTTACATAGTTGTTTCTATTTCAGTTGCTGAAGTAGGTTAAATAGAGATAGGAAAAGATCCAAAAGGCCATCAACAGAGCCTTGATCTCCTTTCCTCCCTTTAGGGCCATGAGCTGAGGTCAAGGCACTCTTGCTACCACTAAAAACACAGTTTTGCTTCCTCCATGCAATTTCTAGTGTTGTAGTTTGATTTAAAAGTTAATGCTCTACTTCAGATTCATTTTTCCATGTTCATTTCTGTCTACAATAAATCTCTTTCTGAGCTTCCTGTTCATATAGCACTGTTCAACATATTATTTTTCTAGGTCAGTGATGAGCCCCAATTTTGGTACAATTTGTGCTCATTTTGGCCTATTTTACTTGCTCAAACCATTCATCTTTATTTGCTTATGCATGCATTTCTTAGTTTATTCATGTTGTTTGTAGGAGGAAGGTTAGACAATTTATCTACATGACTAACGCATTGTGATTCCAGGTTTTGGCATTAAAAAGGGAGCAAGAGACAACGCAAAAGGGATAAGGAGACAATAAGGTGGCAATGCTGATTTTGTGGAGAGATGTCCATAGTCTTGGGACATTCCTCGTGATTCCCACCAAGAACTCCGAGCTCCAATCCATCTCCCCTCCGAGCTCACGAAGCAGCCAGCTGTCCTACATGAACAACAGTCATAAACTGTTCTACAGGAACAGTAGTTATGGCTGCCCTTTAGGATCCGCAATTAGACTCTAGTTCGACAGCCGAGCTCCCAAAATCAAGGGCACTCGGCGGATCATCGTTTTTGTATAAGTATGAAGGCCTTAGCCTTAGATAGGTTGTTGAAACTCTCATATTGCTATTGTAATTTTGGAGCAC
>APFE031421866.1:0-29136 GCA_000404065.3 Pinus taeda | reverse complement strand
CTAGTACTTGTGCATATAGCACCGTCGCTTCCAAGTTTGTACGAACAACCGGGTTGATAAAAAGAGAGACAGGAAGCCCCAGGAGTTGTAGCATTATTGCTACAATACTGGAGCTCACCAGTCAGAACTTAGGTTAACATGAGATATGGTTCTGTTCTTTTGGTACAACTAGTTCTTTTCTTGCTCAGTTTCAGTATTTAGATTTGCAGCTCTCTTACAACACACCTCTTCTCACAATACATCAATAAATTAGTCATCATCATCTCTTTTCTCATAGGTTTCACAAGTCATTGACAGCCCTTCATGAATTTGCCCTAATTTCTGCATTTCTCTCATAAGATTTCTTCTTGTCCTTTGAACAAATCCAACCATCATTTTCTTTCCTGATCCTCCTTGATGAGCTTCAGACACCTTGACATCTCCCTCTAATCTTCATATACCCTTTCCCACCATTTTTCCACCTTTCAAACCTCTAAAAACAACGCTCGACATCCTCCTGTAGATCCTCCTGTAGATCCCCTGCAGCCTCCTGTAGAATTTCCTAAAAGTGACTTTTGAAGTCAGATTGCAGAGAAAGTCTCCAAAAGGTTACTAGAGGCTTCTTAGGACCCCTCCAAATATTGCCACCAAATATCTGCCACAACCACAGACAGATAAATTACAAGCATAACAATTTCACATAAAATACATGAAAACCTAAAAATATGTTTTTTTCTCTCATTTTTTTCTGGAAATAGCTTGAATAGATGTATTTTACCTCCTCAGTAGGTAATGGCATTCATTCCATAGGTTTTTATCTCTCTTTCTACAAAAGTAGGGTTAGTGGGTAAATTAGGGTTTTCTAGGGTTTGCTTTATACTCCAATCTTCTTCCTTTTTCTGTAAGTAGGATAGCCTCTGTAGAGTTAGCTTTCTGTCATCACAGTTAAAAGCTTCTTTTGGAAACTCATAGAAGTTGGCTTGAGTTCCTAGTGATCTTTCACCAGCTGACCAAGTGACAACCTACAATAAGAGCTAGTACTTGTGCATACAACACCGTCGCTTCCAAGTTTGTTACGAACTACTGGGTTGATAAAAGTAAAGTAGGAAGCCCTAGGAGTTGCATCATTCTTGCTGCAATACTGATGCTCACCATTCATCATTCCCCATCTTATATAAGTTCCTTGCAATGATAGAGAAATCTGCCGCGTGTACCACTAGTTCCTTCTTCTATTGGACAGAGTATCCTTTCGGCATAGTTATAGTCATGAGAAAGTGAGTTATATCTTCAAAATTTCCATTCACTATGTGCACAAGTAATCCTTCCTCTAGACTAGTAGGTCCCTCCCTTGTCTCAATGCGTGACAGGTGATCTGGTCCCGCGTTCAATTGTCTAGGTTTCACAACAACTTCAAAGTCATATTCTTGGAACAATAAAAGCCATTTGCATATGTATCCCCCCAACACAGGCTTATTGACCAAGTACTTCAGTGTGGAATGATCTGTATACATCTTAAAGTGACCTCCTAGCAAGTAGTGTCGACACTTCTAAAGTACATACACCATAGCCAATCCATTGCGTTCAGTCGTGGAATAGTTCTTTTCTGCTTTAGAAAATCTGTGACTCGTGAATGCAATAGGGTGATCCAAGCCCTCTCCACCATCTTGTGTTAGTATTGCTCCCAACACTATACACGATGCGTCAACGTGGAAATGAAACTCTTTGTTCCAGTTTGGGAAGACAAGAGTCTGTGCAGTGACCATCTTTTCCTTCAATATATCTAGGCTTTTCTTGAAGTTATCGTTCCAGTAGAATGTAACATCCTTCTTCAACAGTTTCTTTATCAGTGCGGTGATTTGGGCATAACATTTGATAAACTTTCTGTAGTACCCTATATGTCCCAGAGTAGCGCGCAACTGTTTTTCACTTCGCGACACTTCCAAATTCAGAATCACAACAATATTTGTGGGATCTACCATTAGTCCCTGTTTCCAAAGCACATGTCCCAATAGGTTCCCAAAAGGAACAAGAAACACACACTTCTTGAGGTTAAGCACGATTTGTATCTTTGGAAGGTATCCAACATCAAGTGTAGGATTGCTACATGGCACTTAACCAGCCCAAATACAGTCGAATCATCAAAATAAACCTCCAGGAACTTATGAATATATTCCTTGAATGCTGCAATAACCATGCACGAAAGATGGCTGACGTGTTCTTCAACCCAAATTTCATGATAGTGTATTGAAAGCAACCCCACTCAATTGCAAAGGTTGTCTTGCTCCTATCCTCCGTGCGATTTTTATCTGGTGGTACCCTGAGAACCCGTCAGTGAAAGAATATGCTTCCTGCCCACCGACATTGTCCAACACCTCATCTATGAACAGAGTTGGGAATGGATCATGCACACAAGCATCATTCAATTTTTTGAGATCCAAGCATATTCTTATCTTGTCCTTTTGCTTCTTTTCCTGCACCACCATTGGACTTACCTAATCGGATTCTTCCACCAGCTCAATGATTCCTGCTGCGAGCATTTTGTTTAGTTCTATGCTGAACTTCTCCTTGTATTTTGGATTTAAGTGGTAAGGTCTCTGCTTAACTGGATTCACATCGGGTTTTAATGTGATCCTCATCATTCCTAAATCTTCGATGATTCCATTTAAATCCATAAACTTGGTTGGATATAAGTCCTGGTACTTACAGAGTAACTCAGTGACCTTATCCACCATCGCCTTGTCCCAGTAGTTGTCGAGCTTTGCAAACTTAGGTTTGGCCTCCGTACTAATGTAAACCTGCTTTGTTTTTACCAGTGTGGTTATGTCAGGGTTCTTAATCTGTGGTCCTTGAACCTCTCGATGCCCTTCTGTTTCTTGAATATTAATATTCCTCAGATCCTTATCCTCCTCTTCAACAGTTACATTATAACATTCTAGCATGCATCTTAGTTAAGTAGCCCATTCATGCTGACTCAGGTCTAAAGGCTCCTGCGGTATCCTAAATATGGTTGCTTTTATCTCTTGTAACACTTCATCAATACTGTCCCTCCATCCATCCTAAAAAATGAAGGTCATCATGAACCCTTCGCGCAGGATATCCCGACAATGGAGCCATTTGTTGGCTTGATGGGGCTTGACCCAGGTTCAAAGTTAATTAGCCAAACAAATCCCTACACTACTGGCCCTTTCAGCATGATCCTGTGGTGTGCGGACTAAAGTCTCACCTAAAGCAGTATGGGGGGATGCTAGAACCAGGTTTCCGCATCCTGGAGATGTTTGAGGGGTCAATTTAGTCCAACTGTGCTGGCCTTCGCGTAGGTCACGTCGTGCACTGTCCTAACCTACGAGACCTTTGCGATCTATTAGGATCGCCTTTCGCACAGCCCTAACCAGGGGTTGAGATGCTTTTGCACTTCTAGGGCAATGATTTGTGCTATTTACCCAAGTTACACCACACATCTTACTTATCTTCTTACAATTGTTAGTTAACTTTGTGTAAACAGATACCTTATCTCACCTTTACTTAATCAACACAATATTATATGTTCATGCACCATATAGACAACAAAAATGCAATTTATACCCAATATATTCGATACAGAAAACATGAAATAAATACACAAAATTGTTGTAAATCTTCTCTTTATTAATGCTTCAACAGTTACAGACTCGACATGCTCTACGCACTCAGCTACAACAGTTTGTGCACTCAGCTGCAGACTACTAGGCCTCTGTGCACTTAGCTGCAGAGCCTTCTCCTACTCTACGACCCAAAGACTCGACTCTACACTTAGATCTCCTGCTATCCTTATATTCCATGATCACTCTTCAATTTTATTCTATTCTCTTTACAACTTAGGGCCTTGCTCTATTTATACAATCCCATGGTCTGCGGACCATGGGTAGATCTTTAAAGTTGACATTATATTACAAAATTGAGGTCGAAAAACCCTATGACTCATTTACAACTTCGCGCTCCACACCCACAAAATGCGGAGTCTTCACATCAGATTTATACTTTTTAGCCAAAATCTGGGCTTTAAGCCCCAAAACTTCCCTTGGGGATCCCGCGCCCAACAGGTGTATTAAGGTCCATATATTTACCCAATGATGAGCCTCATCATCACCCCCCCACTAAAAGTGTTGCTCATCCTTTGAGAAACTTAATCTATGTCCATGTCTTTCATTGCTATGGTGGCTTCCCTGACATCCCATTCTTTTGTTGTAGTCTCTTTTTCCTATGAATAAAATCTTGCCTTCCTCTCTATCTCTTCCCACTACTTTTTGTCTTCTTCTTCTTTCCTTCCTTCCAACACTCCGAAAGCAATGGTGGACTGAGCCTCAAGCCAATCCAATTGACTTTGAGTCTTTGTAGAGCCTACTTATACATGGGGGTTCTATTTAGTGCCTCTCTCATTCTGTCAGGAGAATGGTATTCTCTGACTTTTAGGCTGTAAGGCAAGGTGTTCCATCTCCTTTGGTAGGCCTGCTGGCTGTCATCACCTAGAAATTTGAACATGTCTTCAAAGTGTTTGACTGCTTGTTCTTGTGTAGCAAGGTACCTTGGTGCAAGCTTGGGATCATTTGCAATAAGGTTGTGGGTGCTGATGACAGCCGTTGGGTTAGATTGTTCAGCTATGATCATAATGGGTCATATCTCTTCTTTTTCCATTACCTTTTTCATCTCTATAGTTCTTGCCTCCTCATGATTCATCCATGATGCTATTGCAAGTCTCCTAGCTTTGAATTTGGGTCCCACACATTTAAATCTATCAAGGCCAAGTTGTGTAGGTAAAACTTTGATATTTTTGATCTATCTTCCAAGGTGATTTGATCACAGAGATCAATGAATTATCTATAGTCTTGGAAGGGCATAGTTCCTCTTTGTGCTAGGGTATTTATTTGGAATTTTAGCCATTGTTCCTTGAGATACAAGGCATAATACTTTGCCCGCATCCTACACTGGATTGCCTCCAAGGATAAACTGGCCACAGTTTCCAACTGGATTCCCCTTTCTTGTTGTTGTCCCCTTAGCCATGTGTTTCCACTTCTAACTAAGATTTCATCATTGCTTCTCTATCCCTTATGTTTCTTAGTTCTCTGCCCATCTCCTTCAATTTCTCCTCCATGTGGCCTACATCCTCCACCCCTTTTGATTTGGAAATTTGCATCCACCTGTGTGTCCTTGCGCTCTCTTTTTCAAGTTCAAAGAATAGGGGAATGGAAAAATTTTCTAGTATTACCCTACCTCCTTCAATGAACCTATAGTAGGAGCTGAGGTTTGGCTATGGACTAGGTTCTCTCAGTTATTGGTCTTCTTTCTTTGTTTCTTGTTGAGTGATACCTTCATGGTCCCTTTTCTGTGTTTCCTGTAGGTTTGACAGAGTTTCCTGTAGGATGGCCTTTTCTTCCTGTAGGTTTGACAGAGTTTCCTGTAGGATGGCCTCTGCTTCTTGTATGTATGTTTGTGTCTCTTGTAGGAGACCTTTTCCCTTTGATGAGACTGAACTTGTGACGTGCCTCCTAACATAAGTGATTGGAGACTTGGGAGAGGCTTGTTCTGATGATACTTCTCCTTGATTTTTCTTTAGAGGGGCTGCCTTTTCTTGCTACTTTGGTGAATCCTCAATGACAATTGGAGTTTTGGTGGGGGTTTGAGGTCTCCCTTGTCTAATCCTAGTGTTCTTTCTCATCCTGAAGTAAAGTGGGATTTGTCTTTGCATCTTCCCCTTTGATTTTATAGGTGTACTTAGGGAAGTAAGAGCAGTTGTTGCCTCTTTCTCTATGGGCTCTGGAGATACCCTTGGTGATTCTTCTCCTTCTCTGCCTTGAGTTGCAGACTTTGGTTCATCCTTTTGTCCTTTTTCTTCTTTTCCATTTCCTTCTCATTCGCTTCTTTCTCTCCACCTTCCTTTTTTTCTTCTTTCTCTATTTCTTCACTATGCCCATATGTCTCCTCTTTTGTTTCTTCCTCTGTCTCTCCTTCATTCTCCTCCTTTATTTCTTCTTCTTTTTCCTCCTCTGTTTCTTCTTGATTTTCCTCCTCTCTTTCTTCTTGATTGTCCTCCTCTATTTCTGCTCCCTTCTCACTAGCAGTGGGGCTTTTGTCATATTTAATAGCTTGAATTGCTCCGTCTTCCTACATGTCTTTACAGGTTGTCCATGTAATAGGGAGTCTTAGGTTTTGTAGAGCATCTTCAAGGATGAGTTTAATCATCCCATGATGGGCTAGTTGCTGGTGTTTTCCCTCCTACACTTTGTTTCTCATGTCTATCATTGATTGTAGAAGAAAATAGGGTATACTCAATCTATTTTGACGAGGTGTGTTCTCTCCAAATCTCAGTTCTTGGAGGATTCTGAAGTGGTATCCATACACCACACTGTATCTCCCTTCACATGAAATGTGTTTAATGAGGCGGTAACTGACTTCATTCGAAGGGTATGGAATTCTTTCCCTTATAACCCCATTTTTGTCCTCCATTGGCTCTTCTCCTTCCAAAAAGAAGCTTTTCTTTGCAAGGGTGTTGTTACCCTTGTCTTCTTTTCTCCATGGTAACCCTAAAGGGAGTGTAGTGATTCTGCTTATAACTTTAGGGGTAATTACTACTGATAAGACTTTCACCACAGTAGTGACATTGGTCCTAGTGAGGGGTATGAGTGAGAGGGAAAATTCTCTGGCCATATCATCATCGTATCCTCTCATCCACTCAAAGAACCCCATCCATTGGTGCCTTGTGAAAATTTCCACTGCAGGAGGATGTTGGTGGATCCTTGCTGTGTTTGTGGGTTCTCTCTTGTTGAAACCTCTTATCATCTTTCCTTGGTAATTGTAGAGGTTTGTGTGGATACAATTCAAGATTTTTGGTAGCTGAGGAAGTTTTGAATGTTAACTTTTAGTGACATACAATAAAATTCTCCTATCCCAAGATGTACTACAATTTTGTTAACCAAATTGAGGATTTTTTCTTCTTTCAAATGGAAAATATGGAAGGTATAAATCCTACCTCACTTTGCTACGTTTTGGTGAGGATAACCCTTGATTTCACCTCCCTTAGTGCCCACTGACAATCCTGTAGGTTGATTCCCCTATATCATGTAGGCTTCCTGTAGGTTTCTTGCACTATTGATGCTGACTATTTCCTGTCGGTGTTATTTCAAGAAGGCCAAGAAAAGCTTCTTCGTTCGATGAACCCTTGAAGTTTCTTATGCTCTCTTTGTATGGGAATCAATTTTTTATTTCCATATATGGATGATCGTGTGGGGTGGTTTGCTAGCTATCTAAGTACGAGCACCTCCTTTTGGACTATTGGTCCCACTATCAGTCCATCATTCCACCTTACTTTGTAATCATCTCCCACTCCTTTCCTCCATAACTTAAATAATTTTTGGCTTTATTCCCTTTTTCTTTTGATTTGACTTTTGCCACGCGTGGAGTGGTCTAATTGTTTTCTTCTGGTCGACTACATGAAAGTGGTCAAGTTAATTGGCCACCTTTACTTATAAAATCAACTCTCACATAATCCTACAGTTTTGATCATATCGTACTAACGATAGAGCATGAGTAATATGCCATATCTATGGGTAAGGTGATTTGTTGATGATGCATGTTGGAGAGTGATGCCTCTTTGCTGTGTTTTTGCTGCATATTTTTTTTGTGTATTTGCCTATTTTGATGCTTGTTTCTTTTGATGTGCAGGTGTTATAGAGTGATGCTGGTGATATTTTTTCTTCTGCTGAGCTCTGGAGGAGTTTCTTCATCCTTGGAGTCGTTGTTATGAATATGGTTGCAAACTGTGTGGTTTCCTTTGTGGGATAGGCTGCTACAAGATTTCCTATAGGATATCTACATGATGTCCTGTAGCTGCCTTTCCCATAAACTTTCACACTTTTTCTCAACTCTGAAGCATAAGGGATGTTGAAATGAGTGGATAAGGGTAGTAGGGAATGGTAGATGAGAGATGTTGTCTCTGGGTATTCTTCCTCTCCCTCTTCTCTCTCTCTTCTGTTTGTTTTTTTCTTTTCTTTTTGTAATATGTATTTTTTTGAATTGATTTCTTTGATGGATGAAAGGATGACATGGTGATGAAAGGAATGGCTATTATGTGGTAGAGTAAATGGTTTTTCATCTAGAAATAGGATTGTGTCATCCCCTTGTTCTCAGACTACCTTTCTTGGGATTTTCAAGGTCACTGTAATTCCTACAGGAAACTCCTGTAGGAATACAGGGAATCTAGTAGAAAACATAGAGTTTGTGTAAGATGAGCTGGAGGGTTTTGTAAATGGAAGAATAGGTGAATAGTGGAAGATATGATATGGGTGAATTGAAGCATGCCTCTTGTAGGTCTTTCTATCCTTCTTATGCTATTCTTATCCTCCTCTTACTGACCTGCAAAACATAATTTCCATCTTTTGTATCTTTTCTCTTTTTTCCTCTTTTTATTTTTTTATTTTTCTCATTTTGTAAAACAACTAGTCTACCTCCAAGGAGGTTTTCATCCTAGTTGTCTGCCTTGGGTGCCTCAAAAGAGGTTTTCACCCATATATCTTTTTATTTTCCTCTTTTTTTTAAAACACCCTCGTGTTGCCTCAAGAGGTTTTCAACCCAACAGTGGGACTCAGGTGCCTCATAGAGGTTTTCACCTGAGTCTCTTTATTTTTTCTTTTTTTTTTCTTCAGGGACTTGGTGGGGTGGAAGCTGAGAATTTCCCTACCACCATCACTATCTTGCTGATGCTATTTATGAATTCTTGCTTTGACAAGGGCTTCTTGTAGATCTTTAATATATACCCATTGACAAGCAAAGGGATAGCCTCTGCATCAATGGTTCTTATTTGTACAACACCATTATCATGATACTTTTCTATTACATAAGGCCCTAACCATCTAGTCCTTAACTTACCTTTAAAATCATTGTACTGGGATCATACAACAAAGCCCAATCACGTTCTTGAAACTGTTTGTCCTTTATATTCTTGTCATGCAAAACTTTTCTTTGAACTTGAGTCACCTCTGTGTGCAGGAGGGCCTACATCCTAAATTCATCTAACCCATTCAACTAGAGAAATATTTCTTGTTGTGCTATGGTGATATCTAGATCCAATTGTTTTGCCATTATTAAGGTGTTGTATTCAAATTAAATGGAAAACAAGGATTTCTTCCCATAGACCAACTCATAAGGGGTGAATCTAATGGTGGTCTTCTAGGTGGTATTGTAGGCCCACATTGCCTCAACTAATCTGTCTGCCCAATCCTTTCTATTGCTGCTAATAACTTTGGTCAGAATGCCTTCCAATGCTCTGTTGGTTACCTCCACTTGCCCATTTTCCTGTGGGTGGTAATGAGTGGATGTTATGTGCTTGATCTTGTGTTGGCTTAACAAATTTTCAATCATGTGATATGTAAATTGACTGCCTTGATCAGTGATGATCAGTGACCAATTCTCTAGGGTACCCAAACATATAAAACACATTTTCCCTTAAGAATTTAGCCACCTTTTCTTCTGTTTTTGCTTTGATGGCTTTGGCTTTAGCCCACTTGGTTAAGTAGTCAGTGCACACAATGATGTACTGCTTTTGTTTGTATGGAGGGTCAATGGGCCCAATAAAATCCATGCCCCACTTGTCAAATGGCTTAAAAGTCACTTGAGGTTGTAGAGGAATTTCATCCCTTGGGGTAAGTTTCCCCATCCTTTGGCACCGATCACATTGACTGGTATACCTCCTCACATCTTGGTGAAGAGTGGGCCAGTAATAACCGACTTGTAGTACCTTGAATGTTGTTCTTTTGGCTACAAGGTGGCCTCCACAAGGCCCATCATGACAATTCAGAAGGATGTCAAAGACTTCCTCCTCCCTGACACATCTTCTTAGAATTTGATCCAGGCCTAGCTTGAATAGATCGTCGCCAATCCAAGTGAATGGGGCGCTCTTCCTTATGATCTTTCTCTTTTACTTGGAGGACAAGTTTGGTGGAAATTGTGTAGACACCAAGTAATTTTCTATGTCAGCAAACCATGGAAAGAGAATTGAAATGGTGAATAAGTGTTCATCTGGTAACTGATCATCAACCATTCCTTCCTCCTCTATAGGCAAAGTCAATCTGGATAAAAAATCAAAAACAACATTCTCCTTTCCAGGCTGATCAATAATAGTTAAATCAGACTGTTGCAATAAAAGTAACCATCTAATAATTCAGGCATTTACATCAGGTTTATTCATAAAGCATTTAACTGCATCATGGTCAATATGTACAAATATTTGGTAAGCAATAATGTAATTCCTAAATTTATTCAATGAATGCACAACAACTATGAGCTCCTTTTCAGTCACTGTGTAGTTAAACTAAGCTTTTGATAGATTATTACTGATGAAGTAAATGGCATAAGGTAGCTTGTCATCTATTTGGCCTAGAGATGCTCCTATGGCTTTGTGAGTTGCATCAGCATGTATATGAAAAGGAAGATCCCAATTTGGGCCTTGAAGAATAGGTGCAATAGTCAACTTGTCCCTTAGGGTGTTCGAGGCTTCTTGAAAGCTTTTTGACCATAAAAATTCAGAGTCTTTGGCCAATAAACGAAATAAAGGAGAAGCTAACTTGCTGAATTCTTTTATAAATCTCCTATAGTATCTGGCTAACCTAAACAACTTTAGACATCCCTCTGCTTTTGTGGAGTTAGGACCCTTTTAATGATGGGCATCTTATTTGGGTCTACCTGTAGGCCTTCCTGGGATATTGAGTGACCTAGAATGGTCCCTGCAGTCATCAAGAAATCACATTTTTCGATACTAAGGGATAAGTTCATTTCAATGCATTTGTTCAACACCTTACCTAGGTTAGAGAGAGCCTCCTGGAAATCACATCCATAGGGTGTAAAGTCATCCATATAAATTTCTACTACATCATGGATTTGATACTCAAGACTGCCCTATAGAAAGTGACAGGGGCATCTCATAGACCAAAATGAAGGACCCTATAAGCGAAAGTACCCCAATGACACGTGAACGTGGTTTTATCTTGGTTCTCTTGGCTAATCTAGATTTGATTGTACCCGCTGAACCCATCTAAGAAAGAGAAAAACTTTTTTCCTGCCAAGCCATCTAACACTTGGTCAATGAAAGGTAGAGGGAAATGCTCCTTCTTTGTTTCTTTGTTTAACTCTCTGTAATCAACACAAGTCCTCCACTTTCCATTTTTCTTTGGAACCAAAACCAAAGGAGACACCCACTCACTGTCCGAGATAGGGTAGATGAATCCTACATCCAACAACTTTTGCAATTCTTCTTCAACTATATCTTTGAGACTGGATTCATTATCCTTTGGGGTTGTCAGACTGGTTTGAAAAATTCTTTGATATAAATGTGGTAAGTACACACCAAGGGGTGCAATCCCTTCATCTCTTTGTAGTTCCAAGCAAAGTAATCCAAATGCTTCCTCAACATGTTACATAACTCTTCTTCTTGGTGTACAGAAAGAGAGGGGTTGATTTTCAGAGTTATTTCAGGGCCAAATTCTATTGTCTTTATAGGAGTATGGTTTGAATAAACTAAGAATAGATCAATCCGATGGTTTCTCTTGGTTCCCTTCATTACTTCCTCTAGAGACAAGGTGTTGGGAGTTGGATTTTGGATGATGTGTTCAATCAAATCATCTTCATCAAGATGTCCTCCTCCCATGGTAGTTTCGAGGGTATAGAGTTGGGCAGAGTAGACTTCATCTTCTTCCTCTTCTAGCCATAAAGGTAAATCATTTTCTAAAGATGGCTAAGCAGGAGAGTATAAGACCAACTGCTTGGATAGATGCCCATTTTTGATAGTCATGTTTCTAGCCCTACAACTGATGTAGGCATCGATAGTGGCTAACCAAGGCCTCCCAAGTATGAGAGGATAACCATTAAAATTGGTCTTAGGATGGAGAACTAGGAAGTCTTCAGGATACACCCAGGAGACAATGCAGACCATCACATCCTCAACAATCCCCTCAAGGGCTACTGTGGATTGGTCTGCAAGCTACAACACTATCGTGGTCTTTCTTAATGAACCTTGGAGATTCATCTTGAGCATGGTGTCCTTAGTCATTACATTAATGGTAGCTCCAAGATCAATCAAGGTATGTGGGACAATGGTGCCATTGATGTGCACATCTACTGCAGGGCTTCTAGGGTCTAAATACTTTGGGAAAATTACCTGCCCCAACATTAAGTCAGACAGTTGTCCAATGACATTAATGGTAGGGGTGTCTCTTTTTTGCCTCCCTGGATGTTTGAAAAAATTCTCTTTAATAATTTTTTTGTAAATAGGTACATCCTTAATGTCTTGGAGAAGTGGAATTTTGACACATAGATTTTTCAATTCACCAAGAAGTTCATTCTCTTTTGGGGTAGGTTGGACTGAATGAGTTAATATTTCAGGAAAGGGTGGTGGATTCACTCTAGGAATACTTTCCTCTCTTTCCTCCTCATTCTCCTTAGGTGGAGATGGAGGTTTGTTATCTGGGAGTACTATCCTAGACCTTAGGTTGATTTCCTGAATTTCCACAACATAAGTAGGGTAGGATGTATCTCGACTATAGAACTATTGTGCCTGTCTGTTGTTCAGGTTTGGATTTGGTTGGTTAGGCATCTGAGGTTGTTTAGATGGAGCAAGGTGTAAAAGTTGTGGTTGAGTAATAGGTGAAGGAAATAAAGATGGATCATTGTTGTATGGGGGACTCCACCCCTGGGGTGGTGCATTCCATTGAGGTTGTGGAGGAGTATATGGCTGAAATGGTTGGTTGGTCGGCTGGGAATGGCATTGAGGTACAAAAGACCATGGAGAAGATGTAGACTAGGAGGGATGAACATGGGGGCCCCAAGAGGGAATGTATGCGTTTTTTTTAGGGTCGTAATATGCATAGGATGACCCTTGTATGCCTTGCTGGTATGGCCTAGGCCCATGAGGCCTCCTTTGGTTTATGTAGCAGATCTGTTCATTCACCCCTTCAGTTCCCTGATACACAAATTTTAGTCTAGGTAGAGAAGGGCACTTATATATGGAGTGGTTTTCTTCACAGACAAAGAAAATTTCTATAAGGTTTAATGGATATTCATTCCTAGGTTTCCTCCTTATGCATCTAGGGTAGAAGATGGCTAATTCTCTCTCTACTTCCTCTTGCTTCCTCTTGATTTGCATAGTGTCCATTTGTAGGGCAAGGGTTTGCAACATTTCACTCTTAAAATCTTCCAGCATGTTCCCAATTTCACTTTTTATAGCAGTGTTGGAAGAGGATGAGTTGGCCACTATTTAACTAACCCTACCATTTTTTCTAGCTACCCTAGAATGGTTCTTAAAGATGGTCTTGATATCCTCATAGGGTAGCTGGTAGATGTCCCCTCCTGATAGCAGGTTTAGGGTATCTAGGAGATCTTCCCTGATCCCCCTGAGTAGGACTAGCTTAAGTGACTCAGGATCAAGTGTGCACCTGATCCTTTTGTAGCTGAGATAGAATCTTTCCTCATAATCCTCTAAGGACTCATCATGCCCCAAGGTCATTCTAAAAATTTCCTCTTTAGTGTCTTTAGACCTGCAGTAGTCCCTATACTTGTTGTTGAAAGCTTGCTGCATTTGAGCCCAGGTGGTGATGTTATCCCCAGGTAAACCCATGAACCAGCGCAAAGCTGCATCCTTGAGAGAGGATGGGAATAATTTCAACTTCTGATCATCAGTGGTGTAATCATAAGTTCAATGGTCAATTCAAACAAGAAAGTATCTGGATCTTCTGAGGTCAGGCCATGGAAGTGAGGAAGAGCAGAGGGGCTTATGTTTTTATTTTTGGCATCCCCATTGGTTTCTCTGATGGGAAAATCACCCTCAATTATTTCTCTATCTCCCCTTTCATTTCTATTTTCAGCCACTATGTGAGTTGGAATGGGTTCTTCTTCTTCTTCCCCTGCAGGCTCTTCAAAAATATCTGGTTGTTCACCTAAGGGGTCCTCTAATTCACAACCACCAAAGAAGAGGGAAGGTTGGTTATTTGAAGTGGAGGGGGTATTTGGTATAAATTTTCCTAAGGTATCCCTATTCCTATGAGGCATGAAAGAAGTGTTTTTGTTTTTTTTTTTTTTCAAGTTTTAAGACTAACTGCATAATTGAAAAGACACATTGAATTGAATCTAACTGCTGAATGAACTCACTTGCAGAATGGAAAGCAAACCAACTTACAACTACTTTTGCAAAATTGAAGCTAATAACAGAATGAAACAGATAAGAAATGGAAGAAATAAATAAGAAATCACATCTACTTAGACACCTCCCCAGCAACGGCACCAAAAAGTGATGAGCACTAGTATTGCAACAAGAATGTTGCAACTCCTGGGGCTAACAACTTTACTTCATCAACCCGAGGTTTGTACAAACTTGGAGGTGACAGTGATGTATACACAAATAGATCCAATGGGTCCACTCTTTGTCACTGTTGAGCTGGCGATAGAACACTAGGGTTTCTCAAGCCAACCTTCTATTGAGTTAGAAGAAGTTTGATTACCAATGGAGAACGGGGAATTTTACCCTAATTGAGAGAATTGAAATATTATCTACTGTAGTAATGAAAGAGTGAAATAAATGCTTAAAACACACCATTCATCTATATATTTGTTAAGATGTCTTTCTTAAGAATAATTCTAAGCTAACACATGTGAAATCCTAACTAACCTAAGAATGCAATCAGATCTAATCAAACACTTAATTGTTGTGCATATGAATGAACATGACAACCTTTTTCTTTTTGTCATTTTTGTGAAAACATGGATGCTAATTCCTCTTGATTGTATGGCAGGTGGTTTAGGTGTAGAGAGAGATGGTTGTGATGGGTCAGATGGCCTGAGAGGCAAGCAGGGGTCTCCTCCTATCTTTTGTGATGCATTTATCACAAATCTACCTCAAAACAGGCCATTATAGGTAATCCTACAAGATGTCCTAATTCACTATGCTATCGGGAAAAATAGTGTCCATTCAGAGCTGCTAGTCAAACTAAGACGGGTAGCTATCTTAGAAACAAACAAACTAAAGTTACTTGCGTTTTCATTTATGAGAAATAGATGAGAGAGAATCAGAGAGTACCAACCTCAGTCTTCCGCTTGGCTCCTTGCTTGTTTCCTCTCCCCTTTGATAGATCTTTGTCACTCTTTCCTCACTTGTCCCGCTTCAAAGAACACCTGTAGAGTCAAAGTAGCATAATACCATCAAAGCATATAGATCTATAATCATAAACAATATAGGATCAGATATATATTGACCATACAAATGCATATATCAACTCAGACATACAAGAATATGGAGGACAACTCAAATAACTTCATTGATAGAAGTAGTAGAAGAGAGGATTACAACCCATTGATTTGAACCAATTCCATCCTCCAAACATGAAAGCCCTTATTCACCTCATGAAAAGCTAGATCACCCAACACTATGATGTTCCACAAAGAAACCAACAACACTTCCTTACAAGATGAAAAATTCTAGCCCCTGGATCTCTAGGATGAGGGTTCCATATATAGATGTTTGCAGGTGGGCGAGTCAACTTCTGGGATTTTGATTAGTTTCATTTCTCTAATATTTCTCAATTCCACTTGGAGATTTCATGATCTCTTACTCACCCTTGGGCGAATTTAGAGAGGCAAGTGTCATAGGAGAAGTTTCTGGAAGATTCCATGATCATCCACCTTGCAAACTATCTCTACCATTTGTCTACTCTCACCCATCGCACCCCATAGAAGGGATTTTCAGTATGCATCGCACCCCTTGTGTGCATTAGGTGGGATGCATCGCACTTTGACCATGGAGTAGGTGAGATGGTCCAGTTTTGATCAGTTCTGAGCAGTTTTTCATGGAGAACTTCTGGGAGATGATGTAATCAACTGACCTTGTTCCTTTAGGGTATGAAACAACACTTTTAGGGACTTAGAAGCCCTTGGTTTATGGACATATAAGATTGGGGTTGGAGTGCCCAAATATTTCTATAACAGTTGCCCCCTAAAGCATGAGGTCGTAAATCTTTTGATGTTGGGTGAAATTCTTTATCATGAGGATCCAAGGTTTTTCGAACTGGAAAGTGACCTGTAATAAGATACAATACAATACATTATCTTCATAATATTTTCATGATCTAGCTGAGGTGGTCATTCGCATGCTCAGCTTTATAAATTCATTTTCATGTACATAAGACAGACAACCGTTTGTATGGTAGACTGATGATTCTGGTAGAGCCATCATCCTTTAGCTTGGATGATTATCTGTGCAGCTATGATGTACATTTGATTTTTTTATTTTCCTGAATATATTATAGCCCGGATGGATGAAACTAGATCCGGGGTCTTCAAACTCATTCAATCTTCGCCCGAAGTACAAGTCGATCTATGTGAAAAGATGTTCTGAAGTCGAACATGGAAAGGCATCGCCTGATTACCAGCCAATGATGTAAGCTGTTAACAGGCACGAGAGGAATCACTGATAATGATAATGACCCCCAAGGTACTGCAGTACAATTCACGTGGTGTGAAAATGGGACTTGGAGTCGAACACCACACAAAATCTTTCAGTCGAAGGCCATTGATGTAAACCTGTCGCTGGAAGTGAGACACTTGCCATTGAGGCATGCAAGATTCAAAGTACTGAAAGGGTTGTTCCTAAGTCAACTTCTTAGATAATGAGTTGATGTCGACAAGAAGTAACCTATCGTAGGAGGGCCTTAATGAATCCCACATCTATGACACGAAACGGAGCAAATGATTTTGTGGAGGTGAAAACAATCTGATGATACAAGGTTCAGGGTGGCGGTCATGAAAGAATCAAGGGTGAAGGTATTGCAGCGGATGGGACACAAGCTGGGTTGGTGAATTCTCTGAGCGACTTCTCTTGAACATATCGGTGACACTGAAATGGATTGGTAGCGTTAACCCCAAAAATGGATGGTACGGTGGACCAATGGTGATATGACCGTTGAACAGAATTACCCAACCCGACTCAATCATGGTGATGGAGTGAAAGTGTCATGTTCAAGAGCGACCTGCTATCAATAAAGTTTCTTCAAGTTTTCTTCCCAATTTTTACCCAGTCATTTCTGACCAGTACCTCTTTATTTTTGTCAAGCTTGAGGAGGATAACATATGCTTGTTCTATAATTTTCCCTTCGGGCAAACCCATTGCTATGTTTGACGAGCCTAGCGACAGTGAAACTTGTTCTTGTCTGCATGGACAAGTTTGTCGCTATTGTTTTCACGAGTTTAACGACAAAGAAAACTCGGTCTTTTTCAATTTTAGAGAGTCTGAAAAGAGTCGGAAAGGAAACTCCAGTAATCATTTTTCGTAATATAATCCCTTAAGTCCAAAAAAGTATAAAATAATGCGAAAGGGATGAATTTTCAATAGTTTTAACGAGCCAAACAAGACAAGTGTTCGATCTTTTTGTGCAATTATCCCTTAGGTCCAAAAAGATTAAAATCTAGAGGAGGGATGACACTTCCAATCACTTTAACGAGCTGGAGAGGCCAATTGCTCAACAATATTTTCATATTTTATGAGTCATATGAAAAGAGCTTAAAGGAGACTTGTTTTTTGAGGAACGAGTGATGTTTTCGGATAGCAGCTAGTTCCAGGTAAGTTTTCGAACTTTTCAATCATGGGAGTGTAAAGAAGGTGGCTAATAGAATCACTCATTGCAGCTATTCCTCAAAAGGGGTAAACAATCAAATGGAGGTGTGTGATTGGATAAAAAAGAGTGGAGGTGATGGTAAGAACACAACCAAGGCTCAAAAGCTGATAATTATACGATCACAATGGTTATTTACCGAAGGTGGGTTCATTTTTTAATGAGCTTAAACTCTGGTGGAACATATGCTCATTGCTAGATTTATTTTTTAACGAGCTTGAACTTTGTGTAAAACTGCTTGTGATAGTTTTCAGAGATGTTCGATTCACCGTTAACAATATGTTCTCTTGATGGTCATACTACCTATTCAATTTCTCCATCAAACTGATTAGAAATGAGAATACATGCTTGAAAAATGAGTTGAAAAACTAATATTTTACTCAAATTACGTGAAAAGTAACTTAAAAGTGGTTTTCACCCCTCATTTTACCATTTCATTTGAATTTGGGATTGTTGGAGCTTTGGAGGTTCTTTTCGTCCTCGATTTTCATCAACTGATTTCGGGAGATTCTGTGGACGATTTTCGGCATCGTCTGGACCAGGTAGGAGCTAAACTTGAGCTCTTCCATTGCATTCTTTCTTTTCTGAATTCTGAGCATGTTTTCCTGCTTTTCTGAGCTTCTGAGGTTTGAATATTTCGTTCTTTCCCCATTGCACCTAGTATACATTGAAAGGTGCGATGCATACTAAGCTGGCCATTGGCCAGTCAGTATGCATCCCACCCAGTACACAGCTAGGGTGCGATGTGCGCATGGAGGAAAGTTTTTGCACTGATTTTTCATGGAAATTTTGCCCCTTTTTTGCCAAATCAGGATCTTAATTCTTCTCTTGTTTATTTTTCATAGATTCATCGCAGCAAGATGGTCGTTACATGGCGTGAACATGATCATGAAGAAGAGGACATGGTTGCCTTACATGATCCGGGTACGGTAACTGCATTGCGGAACTGTGGCTTGCTCAAGTTTTTCCACATATCTAACATGAGGCAACAAATCAACTTGTTGCAATATTTCCTCGATTTATGGGATCCTACTAACCAAGTGTTCCAGATTAGAGGCAAATCCATCCTTTGACTGTTGAGGACATCTACTTTTTGACTGGTTTATTGAGGCGTAATGCCCCTCTCTCACTTTCAGGTTCCGCCCTTGGGGGCAAATTCGTGAGGGATTATATTCACCGATACTGTAGAGATGGATCTTAGCCAAGCAGGGATGGAAAGATCAGTATTAAAGATGTCACTGACTGGTCCTTAAGGACTATCTTATTCACCTTTGCTAGATTGGCTGGCAGCACGACTCTTCACTTAGCCAACAGGTCCTATATGCAGTATGCCTTGGAATGCCTTGAACCAAAGTTATTCAATTAGTGTGACACAATACTTCTGGTGATAAAAGAACAAATTACCAAGGTTAAAAACAGAAGATCTAAGAACTTTGGTTATGGTTCTATTTTGACCGCTTTCGCCTTGGAGAAGATCCCACTGATGCAGCCACAGTACATTTCACTCGGTCTGCCACCATCGATTGAGCCACAGATGCAAAGATGGGTTGACCTTATGGCTAGACATGCTGGTAAATCGGAGGTTTCATTCTCTGATGCCTTCTTTGAGTGGTTCAACTGTCAGCAGATGGTTTATGCTGAGTATCCATATGCTGGGATGGATTTCCGGGGTGACCCAGATTTGGTGCTGCCGGCTGGCGAGTAGTGGGGTGTCATAGGTAACAATCTCTGACCATATCTCTGTTCATTGCTTTTATAATGTTCTTGTGCTATTTAAATATTATCAAGACTAATCAAAACTCATGTGTTCGTGTAGATATCGGACCAGTGTGACCAACAGTGCACCTGAGAGTAGCAGCTACCATTCCAGCGGGAGAGGCTATAGGGAGGGCTGTCCTTCATGATCTGGACATAGCTGAGACCCTTGCAGTATCGTAGGATCAGATCGAGGGTCTCACCCCTGGTATCTAGGATGTGAGGACTGATGAGTTACCTCTAAGATTACTGTGCCATACCACTAGCGTGCCGAGCTGATGGACTAGGCTCTTACACATGATTGCACAGGCAGTGACTTGTTATCACTAGCACCATTAGTCTAGGGTGCTTCCTTGCATTTTTTTGAGTTTTTGGGTCATATGACTGATTTTGTCCTGGACACAGAACATTATATGAAAAAATATAAATAGTTATGTATATTTTTGATTTTCGGAGCTTTATTTTGGTTAAGTTATATTATCCTGATGCAAATGTTGATGAAATTATTTTCTTTCATAAATGTTGCAAATGTCTATCTAACACATAATTTTCTAATGAATCGGTTAATGTGTTTAAGTTTATGGAAATGTGCTGATATTTAATAGAATCAAACTGCCTTTCCAAAATCTTGACCCTTAGGAACATGCGATAGATAGCTAGATTTCGAACGTAATAGATGCTAGTAAGCTGTAGAATGACAAGTTGTGAGTCTAGTCTGACGACAAGTTGGCGTATGCCATGCACGATGGCATTAGAGAGGAGCTCTATCAATGCACTATATTCAACGATGTTGTTCGTTGACCGACCAATACATACCCCTCTGAAACTCACTAACTCGCGCTTAGATCAAAGATAGCCCAGGCTACAGAAGATAGGTTCCTCGTACTATGACTTGCTCCATCGGCGTATCCAACAAATGATTCCAAAAGGTTTGACATCTGAAACAAATGCAAAAGTGGATTTCCTAACCAAAACGATCACTCTTAATGAAAACAAAAAATGTAACAAAGCATATGAAGAGATTACTATGCTTAGTCAAGCATAGTAACGCTTAAGGTACAACCCATTTCGGGGTTGCGACAGTGGAATCCCATCGTAGTCTACTAGCTCATAGGCTCCTTTTGCTAATACATGATTAACAATATAGGGACCCATCCACAAAGACTAGAACTTACCTGCTCCCAATTTATCGGATTCTTGATCGTAAAGTAAGACCAAGTCACCTTCTGAGAAGACACGGGGTTTGACATTCTTGTCAAACTGCACCTTGAATTGTTTCTTATGTGCTTCGTTAGCCAAGGTGGCATCATGACGAGTTTCATCCAGTTGGATTAATTCCAAGAAACGAGCCTCTTCCTCCGAAGTTCCGTAGAGAAGGTCAACTGCGAGCTTAAGAGATGAAATTTCACACTGAACTGGTAAGACTGCTTCTAGGCCATACACCAGCTGAAAGGGTGTAAATCTAGTCGCGTTTCCCACTGATGTCCGGTATGCCCACAAGGTTGAGTACAGGATTAGGTGCCAGCTCTGTTTATGGACTCCAATCATCCTTTGCAGCATGCGCTTCCGGACTTTGTTGATTGCCTCAACTTTCCCATTAGCTTGCGGATAATACGGAGTAGAGATGTTGTGGGACAGTCCTAATTTGGCAGCCAATTCAACCATCATGTGATTGCGGAAATGTGATCCATGATCTGTGATTATAGCTTGTGGAACACTGAATCTCGAGACTACATGATTGAAAAAGAAAACAACAGCCATTTCACCGCTGTTATTTAATGTAGGCATTGCCTCGGCCCATTTCGTAAAATAGTCAACTGCAACTATGATATACCCATGCCCCCCGGCTGAGGTGGGGTTACATGTCATGAAATCTATGCCCCATTTGGAAAATGGCCCAACAACAACTACTGGATGCAGAGGTGCGGGTGGTATTCTAGTTTTGCGGTCGAAGATTTGACAAGCATGGCAACTTCTTACTGCTGTTATGCAATCTTTGAACATTGTTGGCCAAAAGTAACCTGCTCGTAAAATCTTTTGTGTCATAGCATAACTAGATTGATTTCCCCCACACATGCCTGAATGACAATCATTCAGGACTTTTTCGACCTCCTCATGGGTGAGGCACCTTCGCAGAACTGTATCAATACAACGACAGTAAAGTTTATCACCGATGATCATGTAATCTTTTGCTTGGTATCGAGTACGTCATTGTTTTGAGTGAGAGGTACTAGACCTATATGTTTGGGTTTGGAGATAGATGATTATATCTCCATACCACGGATCGCTCGACGATATCAGAAACAAAGATTCATCCACGATTGTTGCTTTGGATGTTGAATCATTGGACGACGATGGGAAGTCACATAGTAACTCCATGAAAACCAAAGATTTCTTTGATTTGAATTTTTTATGAATTCCAAATCAAACTCTTGCAAAATAGCTATCCATTTCGAATATTTTCCCCCAAGAAACTGTCACGACAAGATGTAAGTCATAGGGTTGCAATCTAACAAAATGGTAGTTTTGCGGAAGAGGATATAGTGTTGAAATCTCTGTACTGCTTGAAAAGATGCAAGAGCCAGCTTTTCAACATAGGAGTACTTGCTTTCTATATCATTTAAGTTTTGACTTAAATAATAGACAGGATGTTCGATTCCGCTATCTTCTTGAACTAAAACCATTGCGATGGTCATATCTGCTGCAGCTAGATATAGGTTAAAGTCTTTTTGATAGTCAGGAGCATACATTAATGATGATTTTATTAGGGATTCCTTTAGAGCATCAAAGGAACCTTGTGCAATCTGATCCCAGTTGAAGGGAACTTCTTTTTTCAATAGATGCATATAACCTTTAGCAAGTTTGGCGTAATTTGGAATGAACCTCAGAAAGTTTGCTTTCCCTTGGAGTTTCTGAATCTGAAGCAAATTTGAAGGTGGAGGCATATCGATGATTATCTGAACCTTACATGGGTCGAGATGAATCTCGTCCTTTGAAACCACAAATCCAAGTAAACGACCAGAATCAACACAAAACACACATTTGTGCAGATTGAGTCGTATCTTGTAGTGTCGGCAACATAGAAATATAGCTCTCAAATGATGCAGATGATCAGTCCACTTTTGCAAATGAGCCAGAATATCATTGAGATATGGTTGAACGATGTTCTTGATGTCAAGGAAGGCATAATTCATTACCCTCTGAAAGGTTGCCCCTGCATTCTTTAAACCAAAAGGTAGCTTGCGGTATGCGAATGTGCCCCACTAACAAATAAATGCAGTCTTTGATTGGTCCTGTGGGTGGATATTTATTTGATTATACTCGGAAAATCCATCCATAAACGAAAAGATTTCACATACGGCGCATTCATCAATTATCTGGTCGATGAAGGGTGTAGGGTAGTTGTCCTTTGGATAAGCTTGATTTACATCGTTGTAATCGACGCACACTCTAATTGTTCCTTTCTTTTTCATTACAGGAACAATATTCGATACCCAATCAGTTAGAGGAATCGGGTAAATGAAACCAGCATGTAAAAGTTTTTGAACTTCTACCTTAATGGCAACAGTTTTCTTTCGGTGCACCTGCCGAAGCTATTGTCGTACTGGTTTGACATCTAGATACATCTTGATTTCGTGTTCAACTATGTTCGAGTCAATGCCTAGCATTTCTTCATATGACCATGCAAATACATCTCTGAACTTGCGAAATTGAGCGTAATATACTTCCAGTTTTGATGAAGAACAAGATTTGCCGACATGAATATTCTCTACAACATTTGGTTTGATTGAGATATTTATGGCGATAGTTTCTTCAATATTGGACAAATTTCACTCGGAATCCACCATATTTATAGTATTTGATAGGAAATCAAAAACTGAAGGATGATTTAGGTCGCTGGAACAATCTTCATTGTAATCTAGAAGATGGGAACGATGGTGGTAATCTTCCCATGGTGCCTCTCCTATCATCATTGACTGAACAATTCCTTTGTCTGTAGAAAGTACATGCGACCAAGGATCTGACGAGGTACCATATTCCTTAGACCTATCTACCCAAACGCTCGATGAGCGTTGATTTGGGTCTACTGCCCAGGCCGAGAACATTGATTGCTACAATATTTCTATTGGGCTTGGAGGCAATACCTGGTGATGATCCATGCTAACATCATGTTCGGAAATCCTCTAAATAGAATATACCATATTGCAAGTTCCTACCGTGGCCACTTCCGCCAAATTGGTTGGAGGTGGTAGGGTAAAAGTACCCATCAATGTAGGGTCATTTAGCAGGCCTACTTCAATATTTTGAAGCGATTGAGAGCTTCCGTGGATCATCGGGATGCTTCCCGTAACTTGTGAACTATTGGGGAGAAAGGTTTGTTGGTCGATGATTATAATTCCTCCTTGAAAAGGAAATGCAATCTTTCTGAAGTATGTTGACACAACAATAGCCATAGCATAAATCCAGGGTCTCCCCAGTAGGATGTTGTAATTGAGGTTTCCATCGATAACTTCAACATCAATTTCTATTGTTTTGCCCCCCAGTTCAACTTGCAAGTTACTTAAAATCCCGTACGGGGTGTATGTCCATCCATCGAATGTTTTTAACGTTGTTGACAATCGCGACAAGTGTGGTGATCCTAAAGTTTTCCAGCAACTCATTAACATAATGCAGGTAGATGCCCCCTCATCAATACTTGTTTGATGAACAATTTTGCTGAGGGATTTCACTTGAATGAGGAAAGTGAGTTGAGCTGGTAACTAAGGTTCATATCCTTTATGATTAAAGGCCACGAGATTGGAATCTGCTAGGTCAATCCCACCTATTGCTGATAATAGAGTTTGCTTTTGGGAGGGGCAATTTTGCAGTGCTTCAAGTTTCGACATAGCAAACAGCGATTGGGCGAGGTCCTCTACTATATTATAATTCTTTTCTGCTCTAGCTCAGGAATGATGGGTGGCACAACTTTGGTCGAATTTGTTATCGAACTACTAGGTTGATCAGTAGCCTTGTTGTTCGACATCTGTGGATTCCTGTAATCTTTATTCCTTGTCGATATCAAAGAATCATTTTGGTTCTTTGAAATGGAGAACATAAGCACTTGGGATGGGGAAGCATTTTCGCTAGCAACTAGATTGGTTGTTGGGTTTGGAAACGGATCAGTCAATACCGATGAGGTTTTTGAGTTTCTGAAGAACTTCTTAATCTCATCTTTATGTGGACAATATCTCATCCAATGATCCTCATCGCATATCTAACACCCCGAAGGAGGTTTCTTTTGCCCAGAAGGGTTTGCAGAAGATTTTTTAGGAGAAAAATTTTCCTTTTTCTTCTTTTTGCTTTTCCTTTTCTTCTTGCCCCCTGGTTGCTTTGGTTCTTTGCCCTTGTCGGTCGACACAGCGTTAACCTCTGAGGCAAGAAGTTCTTCATTTTCATTTTGATCGGAAACCATGCGGGCTTTCTTAGATGTAGCCTTTGTGGTTTTTGTGCTTGTTGTACATATCACGCCATTGCTGACATGAGAGTCTTTGTTTGATTTAGGAGGAGGAGGAACGAAAAACTCTGGTCTAGGAGCATTAGGTATTTTTTCATAGAGTGTGCAAGACTGAGTATAGATCAAGTCTAGATATTGCGCATGAGCAATGACTTGCTCTTCAGCGACAACCCCCCCTTTAGCCACATCTTTTGTAATAGAAGGTAAAAGTGACTTAATAAACCATTTAGATAGCAGCTGATCAGGAACATATGTTTTCACCATTCGACGATGGCCACTCATGAATATGATCAGATATGTGAGTGGCTGTTGTCTGCTTAAAATTGGTAAGAAGTTCCGTTCCTATTTCGTACCTTATGGGTAACTGAAAATGGGTTAAAAAGGTGGTGGCAAGGGCACTGAAGTTATCGAATGAAGCTCTAGGCAATTCGATGTACCATTTTGTTGCCAGACCAGTTAACATTCGCTAAAAAAGGCAAAGCCTAATCGAATCATCATTGAGAGTGTTGGACGAACACCACAGATGAAAGGTCATCACATGATTCGACGAATCTTCACCCAGATTTCCATTGAATTTAGGAATATCTGACAGAAGTTTATGAGGAATCGCCGGCCACCAAGGGGCATAAGCTATTGGATCATTTGTTAATCAATTCAGATCTGGTAATTCTAAAGTTGCTACGAAGGGCAACTGTTGATTTAGGTTTGGCGAAACATACCCAGGATAAGATGGGATTGCCTGAGCAATGGGTCTTTGCATACTAGCATAATGTATTTGATGATGATAACTTTGATAAGGTTGATGGGCATAACCATTATGATATGATTGATAGTGACCGTTTTGAATATACGGCTGCCCATTACCTGCAAATCCTTGTTGCTCAGGTCCTCGGTAAGCTTGTTGGAATTGTGGTTGTTGATATTGCACCAGCCATGGTTGTGAAGCCATTTTTTGTTGTCCAATACGGGATGTTTGACCAAGATGAGGGGTGATAGTACTCGTTTGAGCCTGAGTCGGTCCAATTAAGGAGCCACTAATCGACGATTATGGTTGTGTCGTGGAGACAAGAGGTTGTTGTATTACGACCTAAGAGACTTGAGGTTGACATACAACAGGAAACGCCTGTACTTGCGACACTGTCACAATAGCCAGCATAGTGGGGATATTCAATACAGGTAGACTTGGTTGCACTGAATATACAACTCTTGGTTTTTGAGGCAGTATTGGCACCCAGCCACTAGATGTAATTCCAGCTTGACCCAAATTCTGTTGTGAACTCTCATATGGTTGTTCTCTCAGAGGGAACAATGAAAGGGCATACTACCCCCCATATGGTGGCAATCCAGTGTTCAAAGGAAAGATTGGCCTCTAGAGACTGGACTGCCCAAATTGATACTGATGCAAAGGATCAATTTGTTGGGATTCAACATAAGAGATTCCAGACATTATTCTGGATGAACAAACAGGAACAGACCATACTGTCAAAACAGTCCCTAGGTGGAAATCATCTAGCGGTTGAGAGCTAGTTGGGATAGATGGTATACCAATGAACATTGTCGAAGTGGCGGTAGGAGGTTCTGCTGCTGCTGTATCAGACGACACAGTCCTAGATGTCGATGGTTGTTCCGAAATATCGAGTCTATCCAAAAGACTTCCTAGCGATTCTACAGGAACTTTCGATGAAGGTAGACTAACTTCTGAAGTAGAAGGATATAGGTGGATACCAGTTCCAAAATGCAATGGAGTACTGGATGGAAGATCCTCCATAATCTCTTCTATGGCAATCAGTCCAGGTGGAAGAGGTAGATCGTCAGGTTCGTAAAATATTTCTGGTGCCAAAGAAGGTGTAGACTCTGTAGCGACAGATGTTGTAGGGGTGATACCTTCTGAATCAGATCTAGATGGAGCTGGTTTAGGAATAGAAGTGTTCGTTGTTACACTAGGATCAGTTCTAATATCCTCTTGTAACTGCAGAACTTCTTCTGTAGAGGCAAGGATACCAGAAATAGTTTGAGTAACTAGAGTCTTTGAGGATGTTGAAACACAAGTTTCAAACAAACCAGGAGACTTTGACCTAGTTAAATGAGTTCACTTGGCCCTGAATGGTTTCGTTTCCAAAGTCAAAGATGGTTGACTCGTTAGTCTCTGCGAACGATGGGGTTTTGATTGAATTTCTTCCACGATTGTGAATTACTTGATCAACTCAAAATAAAAAGGGAAAAAGTTATTTCGAATTAAATGAATTTTATGATGCTTTGACACAACTTGCTTTTTCAATTTTTAAGAGTCGAGAAAAAGCTAAAGATGACTCTAGTCGCCTTCGATTTTTAATGAGCCTGAAGTGACAAGTGCTCATATGGACCTTTTCTGTTAAGGAGTCTGAAAAGGAATGAAAGTGACTACTCTGGAAATCTAGACAGAGGGATTATCAAACCAATCGCAAAACTGCAGAATAATTTTTACAGTACGATAGTCAATCTTCCCGAATGCTGTGTTCAGTGCATTGCGATCGATAAGGCAGTAGACATGGCTTCCTAAGGATAAAGGATATAGACTATTGTGGTCTCCCAATATATACTTGACGTACGTGGGAGCACAAGTCTGTATTGGCACTTGTCATCTCAAAGAGGAGGAACCACCCAACCTACGATGAAAGAGATAGTTACCAGGCTTTACGACGTCGGAATACGTCTCTAGCCTAGACTTATAAATGTTGTGCATTAGGTTCCAAAGTGTTTTTATGTTCATTAAAATTTATTTTACAGTTGATCTTTATTAAGAAGTTTTCCTTTAAGGTTCACCGTGTGATGTAGATATACAACTCCTAAATATGCAATCTAAGATGATAAACAGTCGTTTACTCTTATTTTTGCAATGAAAATCCTAGCTACTAAGGAAAGAGAAGCGAAATTCTTTCAACATAGAGCAGAGAGCACACACTAAGATGCACTGTCCTAAATCAATCTCCACAAGCAGTCTAAATGAAAATGCACATGCATGTATTTTTTTTCCGCTTTCTTAATGTGTGAATGACAAAAAGAATGCTAAATACAAATCTGAACTATCTTTTCTTTCAAAGCGACAGTACTAACAATTTTCTTTTCAAAAGACGAAAGGAAGACAAGGACAACACTTTGCGATTTTGAATTGAAAACTTCTTTCGACACTTGAAACACATTAATTCAAATAAAATACAAGAGTAATAGTGTAATTGACTATCAAAAAGAGGAGGATTCTTTTCTTTGACTGAAAACGACACTTGCAACACTTTCAAATCAAAAGAAAATAGTTCGATTAAGCTACCATTTGCAAAGGAGAACTATAAATGGCAAAAAATACATAAAAACATTCACAATGCTTTGTACAATGGAGGCTGAATAATGCAAAGGAAAGGAGTTTCAATAGTGGTATACTGATCACAGACATCAAAACACCTGAATAACGCTGAAGACAATGAAGAAAAAACCAAAATCTGGAGGTAGAAACAGTCTTATCTGATCACCGCACCTGTAACAAAAGGAAACATGGATGCATCTCACCTACAACACATGGGAGGTGTGACACATCTAGATTGTCAAAGGGAGACAGTGCGATGGTCCAGGGACAAGACTGGGCCTAGTTTTTGCTCACAGTTTGTAGCTTAATTAATGGATTTAGGCTGAGCTAATGATAGTTAGTAAATACAAAGCATAGGATCTTATCTAATGAGGTTACTTGAGCCACTGCCAGGGCACTTAGGATGTTTGCAAGTTAGATGTTTAATTCATAAACTAACCCGGAGATTGACTGAAGCAGTGTTTATCTACTTTGCAGTTGAATAGCAAAAGTAGTTTGAAGGCTAGCTGGCATAACTTTAGGCTCCTTCTATAGTTTATAAAGTAAACAAACTAGAAACAAGAAAACAAACTATTCACTCCCCGGTGGAGTCGCCATTTTATTACCAAGAAAACTAGTGTCCATTCAGAGCTGCTAGTCCCACTAAGACGGGTAGCTATCTTAGAAACAAACAAAACTAAAGTTACTTGCGTTTTCCTTTATGAGAAATAGATGAGAGAGAAGCAAAGAGTACTAACCTCAGTCTTCCGCTTAGCTCCTTGCTTGTTTCCTCTCCCCTTTGACAAATCTTTGCCACTCTTTCCTCACTTGTCCCGTTTCAAAGAACACCTGTAGAGTCAAAGCAGCATAATACCATCAAAGCATAGAGATCTATAATCATAAACAATATAGGA